>JAAPAO010000198.1:0-53534 GCA_013115145.1 Perkinsus chesapeaki
CGGTAAATCACAATAACAACAACTTTAACTTATAGCTACAGCACCCACAGAAATATAGCTAATCGCTTTCCTGCAATGTGCACGAACCCTAATGAGGAAACATCATTCGTAGCTAGCGCGCGCCCCAGTAATCGATTAGGGTCATTGACATCATTAACATTGTCGAATTGGCATTCACTCTGTATACAGTAGCTCTTTTGCTTTATCGCATTTTCTATCAAACATGCCTTCTAATAAGAAGTCCGCTGAAACCACTGAGCCTATCGACGTTGAAAAATGGATGGTTGATGAGTACTACCAGATTTCCTACATCGAAAACCATTGCTAATATTTCAGGCTCGGTTCTCTCGGGCTGGATGGAATCGGTGGCGCGAAGCTCATCGAAACGTTGCTTGACCAGGCAAGTCATTGTTGTCTAACTGAGATTGCATATTGCGGGTTTCAGCACCCCCGTAAAGCCGATCGTGTGACTCAAGTCCGAAAGTATCTTACAACCGCTGGCTTCAAAAGGGCCAGCGCCAATTCCATTAGCCGAACCATTGTTGCTGTTGTGGAAGGGTCTCTGCCTCCTACCAGCCTCAAGGATAAGGTCGATACGTCCTCTGACAAGGAGGCTCCACAACGGCATCAACAGCAAGGTGAGCACCGATAATTGGGTTCGCCACTTGGACGGTCATGTCAGCGACTCCTTCGGAAGATTTGGAATTTTGGAGCCCTAGCGAGGAGGAGTCGGCTGCGGGTGGTGGTGGGATGCATCAGGGATTGGCGGCGGATACTCCCTCACCACCGAGGGCTACCAAGGCCTCAGTTAGACCGAAGAAGGCTAAGCCTATCAAGATTACCGGTAGAGGAAACTAATAGGGAACTTGTGAAAGTTTTGGTAGGCCGTGATTTGACGACGATGTTGGGCGTAACACAGGAGAGGTCTATTCAGAAGTACAGCGATGATGAGGGACATGGCGGCCGGGTTCTAACGAGGCCTCGGAAACCTCTTACTACTGGTAGGCTTTGGGGGCATCGGCGATGATAAGGGACGTCTTTCAGCATCTAAAGACCGCAGTAGTGGCAGTCGGAATGTCGGTATGGGCTTCGCGAGTGCAGTCTCTGGACAAGCCCATCGTCCAGTAGGGGTGTGGGCTGACCCCACGAGGACCGATGGTAGGAGCAATTGTGAGGGTGGTCGTCGATTCACGATTGATTATGTTTAGATCGTTCCCGGTCCCTGTCGCCAGAGCTTAGTGAAGTGTATGGTACAGCATTACGCAAGGGACAAGTAAAACTGTCCGGAATGCAGCTCCTTCAGGTAGGGGGATCTGTTATAATCCTTTGATAGGTGGGCTTCAGGTTTTCGATAACGCACGCGCTCAGAGCAAACTGAAGCGTGATATGGCTGGCAGGCGATTGCGAACTAAAGCGTGAGAATAGAGCGCGGATGATTTCCCTATATCGATTTCTCAGCGACGATGGCCAGTCGTCAGATGATGACGTTTACCCCCCGCCGGCAACTAGTTCTCCTGCCGAGGCATTTTGGCAAACTCCCGATGAGGACGTTTCGGGGAAGAGCGCTCCGGAGCCTAGGGCTGCGCGGGAGAAGCCTCGTCGGTTGCGCGGCAACAAGGCGCATGAAAGGCCGCAAGACTTCGAGGTAATGCTGACGAAGGGGGGAGACGTATTGAAGAGTGTGGCAGGAATTTGATAAACAGCAGAAGGAGACGGAGGCGAAGGATCTCTTTGCAACGCTCCCTGCTGTGCCGATCAATGACGAGGACGAAACGGAGAATGTCGGTGGTGTTTATCATGCAACGAGCAGAAAGTGAGCTGGTGTAATGGCGGGTACGCTGGTAACTGTGGTGTATAGGGACAAAAAGAAGAACGCTAAAAAACAAGCAGTAGTATCTTCGAAGAAGGGCGGCGTTTCTAAGGTAGACATGAGTCGATTCCGTGTCGTCGATGTTGAATTGTCTAATGTAGCCTGCCTCCCCTCCTCCTCCAGCTGTAGTGGCTCCTACAGACAGTATGATGTTACAGCTGCTGGCTAAGCATCAGGTAGTTGGCAGGTGGGGAGAAGGGGAATCCATCATGGGAGGTTTCGGGAAATAATGTATTCCGCGAGATATGCAATAAAAGAGCGTTGTTGCACGTCGAATATAGCAATTGGCAGTACTGGTGGATAGGAGGGTATTGCTAATCGTATCACCCTTATAAAGATGAATAAATATTTATAATGTATATAAACATATCAGTGTACCTGCATCAGTAGGGTTGGCTGGCTGCTGCTTGAGGATTCTAAAAAGGGGGACTCTGTGACGAAAGATCTTATCGGCTCGTAGTTGATACCGGGGTTACACAAGCTCCTTGAGTGTGAATGATACGTTAATGCTACTGTGTTCTGCTCCTGGCCACCTGGAAATCCGTCCATTCCCTTGAGTCTCCTGATTACCGCCGCAGACGCTTTATCATTCGTGAACTTGTCATTTGGCTTATGGGATAGGATTTTCCGAAGGAGAGTAGCTCTTTTTTGTATGGTAGGGTCGTTGTTGTTGTGGTTATATGGTCTGAGTCGGTTGTGGTTGTTGAACGACTCGGTGTTATATCAGGTAGCCCAGAGGGAAGAGGCTGAGAGAAAGAAGAAGGCTGAGGAGGAGGAAAAGAGGAGAATTGCTGAGGAAGAGGAGGAGATTCGTCGACAACAGGAGGAGGAGAAGGCAAGGCTGGAGAGGGAGGAGCAATGGCGAAAACAAAGGGAGGAGGCCCAGAGGCGACAAATAGAGCTGAAGAAGCGCGAGGAAGAAGAGGAACGTAAAAGGCAGTTGGAGGCTGCTCAAAGGGCTGAAGAGGAAAGGCGTAGAAAAGCTATTGAGGAGGCAGTTAGGAAGGAGAAGGAGGAGATGATGAGGCAGAAGGAGGCGGAGGAAAAGGAAAGAAAGGAGAAGGAAGAAGCATTGCAGAAGCAACGCGAGGAGGAATTGAGGAGACTTAAGGAGGCCCAAGAGGTTCGGCAAAGGGGATTCGATCTAGCGTGTTGGAATTTTCGGCTCAGTCGCAGTTTTTGCGGTCGAGAAATGTAGACACTGGGGGTCGAGAAAGAGGCTCATACGACGGCATGTCGTCTATAGTAGCTTAAAGCTGATAGCTCTGGCTCTACGAATTACTAGTGAAATATGGGATGTGTTGTGAAACATTCTTCGCTGCACAAATCACATGCAACTAGACAATCGGAATGATTTTATTAGATGTGATAGTGGATCCAGAGTGGCGTGATAGACTTATACGAATATTAAGTAGAGATATTATTGATACCTATCAGGAATCATGAGCTATCATGCTTCATAGTGGTGTTTGTTTTAGACTATTTGCACTACTGTTATATAAGGATTGTGATCTTACATGTTGAAATTCTGTGATATATTTTATGAGTCACCACTTCGCTGGATTCACGTCAGCGATTCGGATGAAATGTCTACATTAGCCTGTTTTGCGAATATAGCCCTTTTCGGTGAGCATCCTTTGGGAGCAATGATGTTCTGGACTGCTTTGACGGAATTGACTCACTTTTTAGATCGCCCGACAATCACAGCTCGAAGCGGAGAGGCTGAGAAAGCAGAATGAAGAGAAGGAGGCTCAAGCGGCTATGGAGGCTAAGGAGTCTGGGAAGGAGCAGCAGGAGGTAGTAGTAGTAGTAGCTATGAAGGGGGTATTCAGTGGGGAAGACGGAGGGGAAGGCTGGGCGACAGTGTTTGCATATCCGCTGAAATCGATACGGTCTGGCATGTTGTGGGATGTGGACTGTTAATCAGCTATCCTGACCGTGTGAAAGTGTGGTGAGAAATGTACTATTTGGATTACTTTCGACATCTTACCGTTAACAGGCGAGGAAGGTCTGGAGGAACTTCTTATTGATGTCAATTGTGCATTTCTTCGTATCACTTTTCAATCTCCACGGTCCTCTCGACAAGAGGGTAAAAATGCCTGCTTGAATCCCTTGTGTAAAATGTCTTATGGTGTTGTTGTTGGGCAGATTGAGAGGAAGGCTGCGGCATTAGCAGCAATGCAGGCCGCAATGGAGGCAAGAGAGAAAGAGTTCGAGGAGAGGATGAAGGCCATGCAGGAGAAGCTACAGCAGTTAGAGGCGAATAAGGTACGACAGTGGTGGTGGTGGTGGTGGCATGGTGCTATTTTAAGCTCGAAGAGGAAAGTGTGGTATGAGAATTGCGGAGCGTGGATGCATTGCGCACTATCACTTTGTACGTGCGTGCGTACAAGTATCCAGCAGGTCGATGATCTAGAGGGTTTAAGATTACATACTATACACCAATCGATAGCTCTTAATCTGGAGATAATGGAAAAATACGAAGAATAGTATCTGATTGCATCTTAAAGATTTGCGGGCCAAAAATTATCTCTTCCACAGAAAAATGGTAGCCCTGGTGATCGAGCCTACGACCATCTAAGTTGGATGATACAACAGAATCTACTTATGATTCGCCGAGCTCCGTCCCTTCTTGGATGGGAGGCCTAGTATTACAGTCCGGTCAAGAAATTATTGTGCTCTAGGATGAACTCCCCAGTGCTCACCTGGGGCTCTACCTCATTCTTCTGTTCATTTTTCGTGAAATTCATTCGACCGTATTTGACCGCTACCGCCGAATCAACGTGTCTATCTTTTGCGCATATATAGGTCGGTGGAAAATATAGCACCCTATATAAGCTTGGCACTCGCAGGTGTTGATAGCCTCGGCTGCTGTTGTGGGCTTACTTGTTATTTTCAGGGGGAAAACGGAGAAAGTTCCAACAGGAGTGCACAGCAGCTGCCTCAGCAGCAACAAGTAGGCATCATCAGTTTCGTGGCGCGTGACGATATTTTTGCTATTCAGATTATCGATAGACAATTATCTGTCATTACTGCTAGTCGCTCCGCTACTGCTAGACAGCAGTGCGTGAATACAATGAAGCACTTCCTTCAGAGGCTCACCAGGTAGCGCAACAGAAGGGGACGCTGCTGAGGTTGAAGCATGCTTTTCTTAGGCAATATGATATTCATGTCGATACTGGTAGCTGGAAGAAGCGTCTCGAGCAGGAGGGGGAAGGCGCGGCGCCTACTTGGAACTGGTAGGTTCATGGGAGGGCAATTGAGACTTGTGGTTCACAAGGGGGGTTATACAGTCGTCACGAGTGAAACTAGTAACCTTGCTTGTTTGTTGATGATCTGGGTGTTTGGTCGGAGAGGAATCCTCTTGGAGGGACGTGAAATGCTAAAGTCGAAATGGATGTGTTTTCGTTATTTCTGGTTTATAATGGATTTGTTTTCTCTCACCAGAGCTGTACTTTATATCGTACCTGGTAGTCATCGGAGCCACCGGGTCGGAGGGTGCATCGATTTCGCTTGTCGAATGAGCAAAAACCCAAAAACCCTAAACCCGAATTCGGTATTTGCTGCTGGGTTCGCCTGGGCATATTCGTTGTTTAGGTGCGACCAGCTACTGGTATTCCGTCCATTGGATTCTCGAGGCTCCAAGGTGCTACCCACTCCTATGCCGGCCTATATGGACACGGACAACTGCGAGGTAGAAGGAGGACGGAGGGCGTAGCATACCGACACTGGCTTCATCTGATATCCGCAGGTCCGAATCACGCATGTCGTGCTATGTACCAACTATGTTGGGTTAATTATCGGTGATGTTAAAGTAGATGGTCAGGAGGAACGTGAAAGGCTTGCTGCTGGTGAGCTGCTTCGATTGCCGGTCACCACGTTGTCCCAGGGGAGGGCATACACTGGGCAGCTTCTCGTCTGTATAGTGCTGTGTCGCCGGGATATATAGGTCCAAATCCGGTATCCGGTCCAAATGATCGTGATTTCTAGTAGCTTCATTTGCATTGTAAAAATCTAAATTTTCGTCAACTCACTCTGTCAGTCGCATGTAGACGGTGACGCTTATTTCGGCATCTGCCAGTATATTTTTAGTGAAGAGCAGCACTCTTTCGATTAAACGTCCTGTACTTGGCATTCGGTTGTCATATCCAGTATTGTGTCCTTCTATACAGATAATCTGGGTTATGTATTCATCACGCCTCATCATGGTCCTTGTCATACCTGTATCGTACTGGGAGGACATCTTGTTAAATCTTAAAGTGTTTTTGCTAACTGTTATTGATCAATATTTTTAAAATGATTATGACTATCATTTTAACAATCGTCTAAAGAACGACTTTCTGTTGGAAATATTTATCTTTTCCGTGTTTTGCATTTAGGGGTGATAGTCTGCGGTCGCTCTGGCGGCCTCCCCGGTCAATCGCCAGTTGGCACTTACCGAGCAATTGATGTGGTTCGGGCAGTATTGCGCCGTAACAAGGACACGCTCGACAGTGACTGGACAGTGCAGGGCGTTAAGGAAATTAAAGATGTAAGGCGGAGCGAAGCGGTTTTTGTTTGCACATTTTGGTTTTCTGTTGTTAGCTGGACGTTACGCCTCAGTCAAGCCTCACAAATCAGGATCACAAGCACGAGGATGTCTACCTGCAGGAGCTGGAGAAACCTATGTTCATCACAGCTCCTAGGGAGACAATCACGGTGAAGCAAAGGGCACCGCCGGCTCGCTCTGGGGTGAGTTTTGGGGGGGGGCTGGGCGATTGGACGGGCTGATTTTTTAGTCCCAAACGACCGGAGCGTTGCCGCCGTGGCGCAGGAATACGGCCACAGAGGAGTTGCCGTGGGCAGCTGGCCCGAGTAGGCAGCAGAGCAATAGAGAGCCGGGCACGCCGAACGCGTTGTTCCGCACGGGGGAAAGGAGAGACTACACGGATTCTCAGATACATTTCGACCAAGAGGGTAGGGGAGTGTGATGAGGAGGGATTTTGAGGAGTTGTGGATGATCAGGTCGAAGTTACGGTCTACTTGAGATGTTACGTTTCCGCACAATTTCCGCGGAGCCACCGAAGGAGCTGATGACCATGCGTGAGATTGAGGGGTTCGCCGACAGTAGGAAGAAGGACGACTTTACTGCTCGCTCGGCAGCAGCAGGCGGTGAGCAGGCGACCGCTGCATCATCGAGGGTACGTCGGGATGGTTTGGAGTACAGAGTTCGGAGGAAGATCGGTAGGGAAGATTTACTGTAGCTTTTATTACAGTTGAACTGTTAATTTAGCTATTACCATACAACACTTTATATTTATTTTACATTGACTTAACTATTAGGCGTATTGTGGTGTGTTTCTCAGGGAGCATCTTCGCCGACGAGACCGGGGTCCCAGCCAGCCCGGGAAGCGCCCTGGCGATCAGTAGCCGTCCCGACTAAAGAGGATGGCTTCTGGTAAACAGCCGCACTCCCCTTGCCGCCACCGCTGCTGCTGCTGTGATTGCAGAATTGCTGTTGTTGTTGTCGTGGCCGCTAGTGTTCCTAATGTATGCTAACCGAGAGTTTTTACGCATAGTCGGTGACGGTGTGATCTGGTAGTAATGAACCATTACTAATAATTTTACTAGTTAATCTGCTGAAGGCGGGGGTCGATGGTGATGCGTGAAGTTTAGTGCAGCATTCATTTTGCGCCGACTTCATCTTCACCATTATATTCTTCCTCCGTCTGTTGGTTTGATATTCCATCATCGCCTGTATTGCAGATGTCGAGTTTAGTCAGATAATCGCAGCTGTAGGTGGAGGTTTCCCGCGGGGCTGGCGCCCCCATGTAGGCTTGATTCCATGTTCAAATTTCGATCTAAGTTTCTTGTCGCGGTTCCCTTCATGAACCTCCAGTGGAGTTCAGTCTTTTACTTGGACGACCGGGAATACTCTGGAAATTGAACTTCCTCGAGCAGTTTGTGTTTCGATGGAATGGTAGTATCGCGAGTAGCTGAGGCGGACGTCCATCGGGGGCGGCGGCGGCGCTGCGGATTGGCGTGTCTGCTGCTGCTAGTCCTTGCGGGAATAACGGTACTGGGGAGTTGTGTGCAGCTGCTCTTTGTGCTGTCGGGTTTGAATAGCTCAGTGCGTTTGAGGGGGAGTTCTTCCATACCAGAGGTCGAGGGTTCTACACCCGCTTGGTTTAATTTAAATCAATTTGCGGCAGTGGCATTGATCCCTTCCATCATGATCACTTCGGGGCTTTCCAGAGCAGCAGCCAAGCGAGCGCAGCAACGTTGTCTGGCGGCGGCCTTGAGGAGAGCCTCCTCTGCCGTCCCTCGATCCCGTCACTCTTTCGTTCGACCGCCGATGGCATCGGAGCCTCGCGTCGGGTGTGTGGGGGCCTCCGTCGTTCAATGCAGACGTTTTAACTCGGGTAAAACCGTCCCAGTCGTCTTATCTGCTGGAGATCATCTTCACGGCTTCACTGTCGTACAGGCCGCCACAGTTCCGGATATCTCAGCGGTGCTGTATGTCCTCGAACACGATCTTTCGGGTGCCCGGTTCCTCGCGCTGTCGAACTCCGATCCGAACAAGTGCTTTGGGGCAGCCTTCCCGACCCCACCCGAGGACAACTCCGGCGTGGCACACGTTCTTGAGCACTCGGTCCTGTGCGGAAGTCGGGCTTATCCGACCAAGGATCCTTTTGCGACATTATTGCAGTCAAGTCATCAAACTTTCCTGAACGCTCTCACCTATCCCGACCGAACATGTTATCCGGTGTCCTCCTGTAACAGCCAAGATCTTTACAACTTAGCCGACGTTTATATGGATGCATTACTCCACCCAAGGGTAGTTGAAGAGGACTTCATCATTCGACAAGAGGGCTGGAGGGTTCAGCAGTCTGGAGAGGGAGAAGAGGAGGAGGAGAGCTCTTCGTTGCAAGGAGTGGTGTATAATGAGATGAAGGGAGTCTATTCGAGTGCGGATATGTTGCACTATAGAATGGTCGGGCGGGCGTTAAACCCGGACAATTGCTATCGGTTTGACAGTGGTGGTGATCCGTTGATGATTCCGAAGGAGCTTAGTCAAGAGCGTCTGGTGAGTTTTTATAAGGAACATTATCATCCTGGACGAGCGGTGTTTTGGTTTTATGGCGATGGTGACGTTGGACAGCAGGCTGAGTGGCTGGCATCGAAGCTTGAAGGCTATACGAGGCCGGATGATAGCCTTCAATCCGACCAGCGGGAGAGGTACATGCAACCTCTGAAGGATCTTACGGGGCACCCGCCACGTCACGTCACGTTCGACTACGACCCTAAGATGCCCGATTTTGACTCGAAATCGCAGGTGTCGGTGTGCTGGCTACTCAACGACGATCGTTTGACCCCAGATGACCGCATCAGACTGGCTGTGTTCGATTCCCTCATGCTGGGCAGAGCGAGCTCTCCGCTGGCAAGGAGGCTGCTGGACTCGGGGATCGGGAAATCTTTGGCGATCGGGAGCGGCACTCAGGACGACCTCAGGCAAGCTATTTACAGTGTGGGGCTGAAGGACGTTAAAAGAGGCGATGAGGAGCAGGTGGAGGGTCTTGTGCTGCAGTGTCTGGAGGAGATACAGCGGGATGGTGTCGACAAGCTGGACGTCCAGGCGGCTGTAAACGCAGTTGAGTTCAAGTTGAGGGAGTTCAACACCGGCAGACTGCCGCGGGGAGTTGCTTGGTTCTTGGCTGTGGCGCCGGAGTGCCTGTATAATGGAACAGGCCATGATGATGTGAGCGATATTATGAGGTTCGAGGCGCCATTGAGGCGACTGAAGGAGGAGCTGGCCGTGAATGTTCCTGTGTTCGAAGGTATTGTGGGAAGGATATTGGCTAATAAGCATCGAGTGACGGTGGTTACGAGTCCAGAGGCGGGCAAGGGAGAGAGGCTCCGGCAGAAGGAGAAAAAACTGATGGAAGAAGTGACGAGTGAGGGCGGAGCGAAGCTGGCAGATCAAACTCGGCGCATGATGGAGTGGCAGAATAGCGAAGACAGTATTGAGGACATCGCCAAGATACCAACGCTGAGGAAGGAAGATATGCCTAGAGAGGAGCAGGAGATAGTTTGCCAGAAGGATGAGGGAGTGCTCTGGCACCCGGAAGTTCGGACACAAGGTCTTGTCTATGCCGATGCTGTATTCGATGTCACTGGCTTGAGCATTGAGGATCAGGTGGGCGGGGCGGGGGGGGCTGCTGTGATCGTCAGTTTTCGTGGCGCGCAGGAAAATTTAGTCGCAATACAGTGAATTTATAGGAACGCTGTCCGGGGGGCAATTTGTTTTTAGCCCTGTTGAGCACGGTATTGATTGATCACACTATAGTTAGTAAGAAGAAGCTGGTCTCTGGGAATGGATATTAGACGCCGGGGAGCCCCGGGGATATCCTCATCTACGGTCCAATAAAATCCTCCCCTATATGCATTTCGAGGGGGATGTTTGCACTGTGGTGAAATATAATATTTGCATAGGGAATGTTACTGGGGCAAAGGGAAGTCTTGAGTGCATTCTTCGAACATCCATCTGGTATTGCTTCATAACGCCGCTTTGAAGCCTTTTATAGCAGGAAGGATTGTTGTATTGGGAATCATTAGATGTATTAGAATATATGTTAATATCTAATATTGATATATGAGGAATTTTCAGTGTTTCAGTCCCGTCTGCCTATAGTTTTAAAGGCGCTCACTGAGCTGGGGCTCGAAGAGGGCGAGTCAGTGCAGGAGTTACACAGGCGAATCGAGACACATACTGGTGGAGTGTCGGTAAGCTTTATTTGTTGAGCGACGTCATACCGACTTTTCCTCCAACAGGGTGGAATTGTGAATGTAGCTAGCTTAGCTGGAGGACGGACAGCGGCTGTTATTAGAGGACGTTGCCTATTGGAGAAGACTGAAACCTTGGCGAGTGTCATGGGTAAGACGGATATGTGAGTTGGAGGACTCCTAGACTAGAATTCCCGCCGCTCTTCAAGTCCCGAGCCGGAGTATTCGGTTCCGGTAAGGGGTAGCTGGTACTACCAGCTACCCCTACTATCAGCCTGGTAGGCGCAGCCTCTAACCAGATTCAACGCTGTCAAAAATGCAGAACATATTTTCTTGTTGCTTTTCTCAATCGGTGGAAATCTCGCTATCTTCGCCTTGACAGCAATTGCGTTAGGTAATCTTCTGATCATCATAGTGTTTCAGAGATTATGTTTGGTTATATTGCGGCTTTGCGAACTGCAATTTTTTTGCATTACGCACA
The DNA here is from genome assembly GCA_013115145.1 of Perkinsus chesapeaki. Lineage (NCBI taxonomy): Eukaryota > Perkinsozoa > Perkinsida > Perkinsidae > Perkinsus > Perkinsus chesapeaki. The sequence goes on from JAAPAO010000198.1 coordinate 11,115, forward strand.
TTCATTTCTTTCCGAGCCTGCCCTGTGACCACGTGACGCTGTTGCTCTTTGTTCAGCTGATATTGTTAACTCCTGCAACTGGCTTGGTAACCGTCAAAGGCTAACTGAGGTCATCGATGAGATGTGCAGCAATTGGGAGCAGTCCATGCTGGTGAGCAAGGGTATACGGTCTTAGAAAGGACAATTCGCTTAGTGTCAAAGCTCTTTTGAATTGTTCGAGAAGTAATTAGTTCAACCAGACATGGTGTCGTAGTGGCATCATCATCATCATTATCGCCGCAGTGCAGTATGTTCCACGAAGCTAATAACCTTTTCCAGTTTATAGTTAGGTAGTTGTTTAGTATAGGAAACCTATAACCAGTTTCCTATACTTTAGTTACTACTACAGTATTTTATGGTGTATTATACACTTTACTATAGCTTCTCTAATTCGGCGATCACTGCACTGTGGTTCCATCGCTATCGTTACACTAATTTGTCCGCTTGTCTGGTTTGACCTTTTTTGTGAGTATCTTACAATCCACCATATAAGGCGTGGCTCGAGGAACGAGGATATCAATTTTTAATAGTGCAAGTTTCTTAATGAAAGCAACTGTTCGGATAATAGACTATTATCTTATAAAATATAACGTACTGAATACATTGTTTCTGACAGTAACCTGAGAATCAATCGCTTCCCGGAACAATTCGTATTTTGGTTCTTCCTCATCAGATTGGTGCCGGTCACCAGCTAGCTCTGAGTGCAGCATACGCCTCGCTTCCCTCCGACAGTCGAGTCCACGATGCCAATAGGAGGGACTATGCGCAAAATGGTAGGTGTCTCCTCCCAAGCGCTTCGGAAATCTCGTTCTACTGCAGGCTTGCCACATTACCGCGAGCTCTTGCGGCTGAGAAATCTGCTCAAGTCGGACGACAAATGGCTGGATGTGGCTGAGGCGTTGAGGCTGACGGCGGCCCGCGCGCTGAACAGGTGAATTCGAAGAAGGTTTACCAGGACGACTTGGTGATTAGAGAGACGTTCGCTGTGGTGAGTGCAGCGGGTCCGGAGGAGTCAAAGGAAATCTGGGGAGGCTTTAGCGGCCGACTTTCGAGATCAGGTAGGAGGTATGCCTCAACGATTTAGAGGTAGATGGTCACTATCAGGTGCTCGGGAAGGAGGCTCCAATTTGGTAACTGTGGGAGCTCTCGGCATACCGGGAACATCCTATGCCATAGCCTCACCGACCGCACAGGTGAAGCGACCGGCAGATATTTTCATTGAGCAGTTGGTCAGGTTGGATATAATTCCAGAGCATTGACTGTGGCAGAGGGAACGGATGTTGGTAACGCTATTGTGGCGGCTCAGTTGGTTAATATGAACTATATGTGGCAACAGATACGCATGCAGGTGAGGGAATGGGGGGGGTTGGTGAAGTGGTATATCTGAGCCGGTTATATTGTATAGCGTTGACCATACTGTCATTAGCTGCTAAGGTTTCACGGTGCAACTCCGCAATGTTTTATCATTACTATTTTACTGTGTTGTCTTCTGGTCTGTCATATTACAGTGTGTCTACTCGCATTTAGGTATTAGGTAAATATAGGTCGTCCAACGCCTCACCTATTGCTTGTCACTCCTCGGACAACGACAGCTTAATGGTTAGCAGATAGTCATAGTTAGGGCCGATTTTCTTAGTACTGCAATGCATGGGCTAGTATCTCACTTGATGACGATCTACTCCTTAACTGCTTGCTGTCATGTCAGGGAGGAGCATACGGTGCAGCATGTCAATTCAATCACCGCAGCAAGACGTTCGGCATGACCACTTATAGAGACCCGCATGTGAGGAGGTCTTTGCAGATTATGCGAGACGTAAGGCCTCCGCCTTACTTCGGGGATTATCTTCAATGCAGGCTGGCAAATGGTTGCAAGATTCGGCGTCGTTTGATTCGAGTACGGTGGACCAAGCTACAGTTGGTGTGATAGGGCAGCTTGAGATAGGCCACTTCATGCCTGATGAGGTAGAGCCAGCCACTGATGCCCTTCCTGTGTGGGTTCGTGTATGATTAGCATTTGCTACATGATACTTTAAAGTCTATGAGTCTCCGTAAATGTTCTACAATACTGTGCAGTAAGCGTAGGTCACCGTCTGCATGTGATTTTGTAACCGTAGTAATATTGTACACTTCTGCGTAGATGTGTATGTTTCATGTCCTCTTTGTGAATCACAGATTGTAATTGAGTGACCTGCTTAAAAGGCTATCATGCGAAGTGTGGAATGGTCGATGCACCACAGTCGTATCTTTGCAGACACTCCGCGCATCATTGATCCGCTGGCTTGCTGGTGAGACTCCCGAGGAGCGCCAGGCCCGCCGTATTGGCATCTTGGCGGCTACCAAAGAGGGAATCCGTGAAGTCGGTGAGCACATTGTCGACACGAGCTCCTCTGCTGAGGTAACACAATCACCAGTCGTTATCGTCTTGGTAATGCTTGACAGGTCTGCATTGGAAGTGAGGCAGCACTAACTGAGGCTGGTATCAGTCCAGTACTACCGCTTGTTGGAGATGCGGAGTAGATGTGTTTCATTGTGCCTTTGTTTCCTATTGGGACAAGTGTTGTGCTTACGTCAATTCTTCTACTTCTCCGTTGTTCTCTGAGCGGCTGTCACCATCTTGCCCATAGAGCTCGTTTCATGGTACGTCTGATGCATAAAGCCACCATCTGTACAACAGCATTACATCGGTCCCTAGTAGTTGGAATAATGCCACACAATATGCGTGAGATTTGAGTTCTTCTAACTACGGACCCATCACTGACTGAAGCCAATATGTCTTCATGCCCGTAGTTAGATCCCGCCCCCCCCCAGGGCGTTTTTAATAGGAGCATTGTTGCTTAATTTATGATAGGCAAGTATAATGACATGATATATTTGTAATGTCAGTTCAACCCGCGCTATCTTCGGATATGCCCACACTTCTTCAACATAACCCAACAACTCGTGTCTCAGTAAAGCGCGCTGGTCGCCAACCACGGGAGCTCAAGGACAGGTGAGAACGAGCAGCTGCAGCCGTATGGTGCAGGTGGGTGGGTACTGCTGCTGGCCTTCTAACAGGTATCGAGTGGCGTGCTTGCAACGGCTGGTTGCGAGCAGGAAGACCATCATCGACCGTATCAGAGGAGTGCATGATAGCTGCCAATCGGAGGTCACCATCAAATGGTTACCATTTTCCCTGCTTATTTGATCTGTTGGCGGGATCTGTTGATCTAGCGTCGTCGGGAACGAGGCTGCTACTCTTGGCAGGTTATCGCGGAGGCTGTCGGAGGCGAGCTTAGCAACCTTCGGAAAGAGAACGATGTCGGGCTCCTTGGTGGGGAAGACTGGGTTGATCTCGCACGGTTGTTAGAGGAAGACCTGAGAGACCAACTTGAACGACTGGACAACGATGCGGAATGCCGCGGTGAGAACTGGGCACGTGCTTCGACTTGGACATATTCTCATGGAGAGTTTTCATCGGCGGGTATCAGTTGGATATATTACTCTACAGTATAGACTTTATAGTTCATATGCTCGCAACTTCGAAAATAGATTGGGTGTCACTAAACAACCGATGATGGGTGATGAAGTTTGTTTAATGGCCCCCCATAAAAAGGGCCGACTGTCACAGTCAGGCCGGGAGCTAGGCCCTGCACAGGAGTCACTACTGATGACATCACCGGCGGGCCAGCTTTTGGGAGTCTCCGACTGTTTCCGTCCTTCCATTTCGCAACTACCTCAGAGATTAGCCTTCTTGGGAATCGCCAAGGCGCTGCCTTGCGGGGTCGGGGTATCGTCGAAGGGGGGCCTACTACAGCTCTACAGGACTTGGACCTCTCACGTGGGAACCACACTCGATGCTATTTCGTCGTCATTCTAGGCAATTTTAACACACGCTACCGCGTTCAAAGCCGAACCGAACAGAAGAGAGCTCCCGGTTAATGACTGCGATCACCACAGAGTTATGCTACATTTTTGGGCGTGTTGCGCGAAATTCGGTATGAGATTCTTTGCACGCGTGCACAAAAACTGTCTCTACCGAGATGCCTTTCGGTGTTGTCAGACTTTGCGGCTTGCCGCCTGCATGAAATTGAGGAAATGGAGATGCAAGCTGCCGTCGAGGAGCTGTAGGCATTCTGTCTCTTATCTTCTCAATAATAGCTTACGATTAGATACTTGTCACACATGGCGACTCAAGGGGGAGTTCCCTGTCCGTTGTGTTCAAAAGGCAAGCTCGGCCTCAGCCGATCAGATGGCCTACTCTGGTGTGAGAGCTGTATCGATATGAGGTTACGCTTGGGAAGGCCAGGTAGAGAGCAACACGCCCGTTGCTCGGGTGATGATGTCTTATCAGGTTTAAGCTTAGAGGACGACATCGCACCTCTCTTGCATTCAGCTGTTCGTCGACACCTAGAGGAGGGTAAATGCGAACAGAGCCCAACGTTTAAGATTAAGGATGGTAGACTGATAGCACTCTGCAATATGTGCCACTGGAAAAATGAAGCACTTTAGAATTGAAGCTACTACTTGTTTTAAAACTTCTCACTAATGAACGTAAGGCGTCTTGTTGCGCAGTTAGATCGCTCTATCGGCGGCAAATCTCGAGTGTGTGTAGTCCCGGAACACGTCGGAACCGCTATCGGTGTGATCCCTCTAAAATCGGAAATGAGTATGTGTAGAATTCCGCACACATGGCGAGCAATAGTGAGCTGACTTCTGACATTCTTGACCGCGGCGAGTCCGACTAGAGAAGTTCAGGGCTACTGAGTCAGCAGTCCACTTAGAAAGCCCTACATACATTTCAGCAGTAAAGAGAATTCAATACGCTCGTTGAGTTCGATCGGATGGCGAGGAAGTCGAGTGTGATGTTACAGTGTTCTGGAAGTGCGAATGTTATCTGCGCCTCGCTACCTCCTTGTTGTTTGTCTCCTGCCTGAGGTCTTTGGAGTGAATTTCCTTACAGCACCTGGTCATCAAATGTGTTTCCAGTAAGATACCGCCGATCTAGCAGTTTGGTAGGGAGTGTGATCATTAGTCAGGACATTTCCAGTGACTCGGCTATAGTAGCAAAGTACACCAAAGCTACGTACTTGATGATGGAAGGAGTAGACGAGGTCGATATGCAATTGGAGTAGGATCGCCATCACACACATTCGCTCGGGTTTGAGATATATTCCAACACTAGCTAGAATGCAACCGTCTCTAAAACCCAATAGTTCCAGATAGAATCGTTTCAATATATAATTGGTAACAGAATTTTACTCCACGGGTTCCTATTTATAGTGCTGAATATCTTCATTATGGGACCATTAAGGTGCGAACTGCGCTTCGTGCCTCGCGATGTAGAAGGCGACGACGGCACAGGAACCCGAAACCAGCCTACGATTCGTGCCCTGCCGAAGGTGGAACAGTCGGGACAAGAGGCTTTCTCGCCGAAGTTTGGTGAGCTTGCAAACTTCATGCTACCAGTTGATTGTTCCGTGCAGGTGGACAATATGATATCTGTGTGATATGCCTCGAAGAGCCCGGTGGTAGATGGAAGGCACAGTTAGCGAAGAATGCCAAGTATGCGACACTTCCAAGGCCGCTAATTATATCCTGGAATTTCCTCAATTTATGTGAATGAACTAGCATGCCAGCTAAGCGGTTCATTCCTGGCTACTTTGGCTGCTACTAGACTAGCATCTCGCATCACACAATCTTTGCTTTAACAGCGTGTGAGAATCGTCGCAAGATGCGAACTGTTGTTTAGGACCAAATGGAGCCTGACAGTTGATGTGCTGGGTGAGGTCGAGATGATGGAGATGCCCTTTAGTTCCGGGGATGCAGCAACCAGCGAAAACTTTAAAATCACGTAACTAATTGCATCTCACAATCCGTTTAATCCGTCGGTCCACGCGCAGCTGTGGTGCAGCTGCTGCACACTACCATGGTGCTTATTCTTAGAGCCAAAAAATTAAAAAGTTTAATCGGAAGGGTGACTGGCATGGTATCGGAAAACGAATATGAACGGCGCCAAGAGGAAGTAAGACGATCAACTGTAGCTCATGTAGGAACCGTTTTTAGATCTTTCGCGATACGTCGGAGTTGGTGAACAGTCGAGTGATGTGGGTTGCTATTTTGCAGATTTCAATCTACGCTGTCGCCTGCGCGTATCAAATGTAGAGAGCATCTGTACGGCAGTCTTACTTCATTTGACAGTGTTCTTAGGCGAAGTCTGCGGGGCTTCTTTAGGCAGCATAAGATTTTCTAAACATGTGCCAAGGTATGCTGTGTTGTGTTCCAAGTGTGGGTAATGCCTGCTAGGCATCACGAAGTATCTATAAACTGCTCCTACTGTACATTCTTGGACCTTCATCGTGAATCGGGGATCGAATACACCCGCTACTGCTCTTGTCACGACCGCAAGCCTTGCGGTCGTCACAAGCCTTAGGCCTTCTCTAATCGTCAAGTCATATAAGGTCCACTATGGTAAGTGTGGACCACGCAGTGTCATTCCTCATAGGCGCTGACGGGACTCCCAACCGAACGAGATATGTTGGCAGTTATAGGCCAGGGTTTCGCGTGGGTGCCCTGTCACTGAAGTAGGGCAACAGCATGTACAATAAACATCAACCAATTTGTACTCCGAACGCTTGGATGCGCCCTGGTGGGCTGAAACGAACTCCGCGGTAACTTGACTAACCAGGGGAGATCGTTGGCCAACAATGCTTGCAACCAGCTGCGTGTTCTGGAATTAATACCACTGGAACTGCAGTCAGAATTACCTGTCTCTACTTAGACACCTTGGACACCTCAATATATATACGGTTAACGAAATGTGATTTATATGGGTTCAGTATTATAGTCATGACCGAATTCCCCGAAGAAATTCCTCCCTCTTGTCGGTTGGGTTTTAATAGTAAATGCGTCCATCCTACAACACCGGTGCTTTCGGTGAAGTTAAGGCGAAACCTTTCTACGCGGCATGCCAACAAGGTGGGGACATTCAAGTGATGGAAAGCGATGTGTCGTCTAGGAGATGTGGCTGAAGCCCGGAAACTGCTGTATGATGACCCAACAGAGAGCACGTTCTGGGCAGAGAACGAATGCGTTCCTTGTCCCCTAACACTAGCCGTTCACAGTCAATCACCTGCTATGGTACGTACGAGCATAAGCAAATGCCGTGGATAAGCCGAGCAAACAAGTTTAATCAGGTCGAGCTACTACTGCAGCACGGCATAGGCAAACCAAAAACGGTAAGACACCCATCACCACCTCTGAAACTCCCTAGGCGCGTCGATTAACTAGTTTCCCCGCGAAACTTTGGCGAGCCAGAAGTTTTGACTCAAAACTGATTGCATAACCAGCTTTGTCAAAGTTCGACGAGCGAGCCATCTGCCGGTCAGAACAATATGATATGTGGCCCTGCCACAGACTGGCAGAGAGCCTCTGAGGCAGATAGTTTTCCTTCTGATGCTGAAATTGTTCATTTATGTCGCGCGCTGCCGCCTATAACTTAGTAGCCTACTTCTTGTGTAAGCGAACAGCAGGCAATATAGGATAGTGTAACACAACGCAAGGCACGTGAATACTCTAGCTTGGAGATGACGGTCTCTGATACAGGTTATTGGCAAGGCAATGATCGCTGCAGCCATGGTTGGCAACTTGAAGATCATGAGCCTTCTGTCCTCTGCCGATCCGTCTATCGTCGATTACGAAGACCTTCAGAAAGATCCTCCGTCAACACCCTTACTTGCTGCAGTAAGAGTATCCGCTGCTGCCTTTCAAAGATCGTGAGACTACCGATACCAGCGAGTTAGACTCGCCGAGTTTTGCGTATCGTAGTCCGATTGTAAGTCGATAACTTATCGACGATTATATCGTCGAGAGTGGTCGAATACTTCTACTCGGAAATCACGATGTTTTCGCTTCCCCGGTTTTTGTTCCAAAAGCCTTTCCAATGAAAAGTTTTTATTCCATAAGCTACGTTCCAAGATATACTACGCACAGGATGAAGCAGTGCGAACGCTTCTCGACTTGTCCGCCTCACCCATCGGACCACAACCGGAAGGTTTCACCCCCCTCCACATGGCAGCTCATACAAATTCGACATGGGCGATGGAGATGCTTCTCGGACGGACATCCGTGACACTTTTAAGCAAGGTTGGGGTGCCTCCTAGGTCGCTGTACAGTTATACAACTAATAGGTGCCTGGATTCTGCGGTTCCGCTTCTGAAGGAGAGAATCAGCCTTCAGTGATTCACGTGGCTATTCGTCGATGCAATCTTGAGCTTGTTCAGCTACTGCTACGCCATCGAGTAGCATGCACATCCGCCGCAGCGTCGTGAAATCGTCTTTACGCAATTCAGGCTGACCCGACTTCACCTTCGGGGCCTGATGGCGTAACACCCTTGATGATTGCATCTCAGAATGGGAACGCTGGTAGAAGCTGAGCTACCACCATAGCACCTCGGCAAATATGCTCAGTTGGCGCCGACAACATCGTCAACTTCCTTTTGACCATCGACTCTGTCAGAAGGAGTGTCAACGCTGCTTGCGGGCGCGCGAAATCAATCTACTGCGGGTTAGGCTCGCCTGACTTGTGGGCCAACACCAACTAACAGCGACGTTAGATACACGGCTCTTCACTTTGCAGCAGAAGCTGGCTGCCTCAAAGCTGTCCGCACCCTTCTCATATCGGGCGCTTCCCCGAACAAACGTACCGATAGTCATAAACAGTTAAGGTCAACTCGTTCATGTTCTATGTGAACTATCATCGCAGGTATGGCCATCTTCCTCTGGACCTTTTTCGCGCCAGGGCACGTCCGGAGCTCGGTGGCCATACTTCCGAAAAGGAAGCGCTTGATGATGAAATCTCGCAGGAGCTGACTCGTTGCGGCCTCTGCGATGCGAAGGGTTCGACAGTTGTATGAATCGCATGCGATGTTTGGCAGCTAGCTGCTTTACACATCAGTTATGTTTCCGCTGTCACGCGCAACGCTACTGCACTGACACCTGCCAGAAGAGACACTGGCGTTCACATAAATCATGCTGCAATAACATGGGTGCCGAAAAGGCTCCTTAAACGACAACAACAGTAGGGCCAGCCTGCGACCATCCTCGTAAGCTCTGCGCTATCGGCCGGTGCAGCTTGTACACGAGTGATTCATTGCTCATTAATCAATCCATCGTATGGTTTCCATTATCATAATTGGGTGTTGGTGGAGCATGTAACTTGATTGAGTAAGGACGTAAGTCATTCACGATGAGTGTTGGCGTTATAACATATAGTTCCGCTCAAGTAAAAGGTCCTACGGAATATCATATTCCATATTCCGAATATGGTTTTGCACTATACCTGCAAAAATTACCCAAGTATACCCGTTAACAATTTATTGAAGAAGGCGACGAAGGACTAATAGTCCTGGACTATCTCTAAAAGTGAAGTAGCGGGTTTCGAATGCCCCTAAAAGGGACAAACGATACCATTCCTCCCTTTGATGCCATTCGTTTCGAATTGCATCAAGGAAGGACTGGTTCCGGAAGGAGTTGCTGAAAACCTCGTCCAGAAAACCCCTCACTTGGATCCCTAGAGTCTGGGGGTCTGACCCCAGTCCTGTGGCCAAGTAGCACACGCTAAAGAGGCCGACTGGACTTGAGGTGAAAAGAGATCCCCAGTGATACTGGTTTGTGAACCAGTACCAACCAAAACAGGAGCAGCAGGAGGAGGAGCAACAGCAACCGTATCATCGTCATCATCATCCGGTGTCTCGGCAAGGCCCTTGCCGAGACACCGGGGGCACCTGGGGGCACCACCGCCATGCCCCTGGGGCATGGCGGTGGTGGCGGTGATGCCGAAGTCTTCGACTCGAAGAAGCTGTCGAATAACTTTACGCTCACATCAATATCATTATTATCGTCTTCGTCATCCTCGTTGTCATGATAACAAAGTGTCATTGTCATTGACAATGTCATCATCAACCGCGTTCAATTTGAACGGTTTAAAGATGGAAATTCTACCTCCGGCTTGGGCCACGGTAGAATTGATGACATGATGCTTCGGTTTTCAATGACAACTCGTCATCAACGTCGGAGGGTTGGGCTTGTTGTCACGAGGGCGTTTCGGCATAATGGAATACAATAATCCTACAAAAAACCTTACAAAGAGATAAGACAACAACGAATATGCTTTACGCATACAAATAAAAGAATCATCATCATCACTATCAGGAAATTAGTCGAGGAAATCTTCATAGAAGAAAAGCGGTGGCCTTTGCCCGAGTGAGGATCATATCGTGCAGTGCATTGGGTGTCCAAAAATCAAACAAAATCAAAAAAAGTGAACAAAGGTTGCCCAGACTGGGCAGCCCAGTTGCGTGTCTGCGTGCAGATGGAACAGAAGTTTCAATGATTCTTGGGAATCCCAAGTTGGGATCAATGGTACTCAATCATAATACTGTATCATGATCGAGTATCAGTGATACTGTATTGTCTGTATCACCAAATACTTAACTATTCAGATCCAGTATCATTTTGACCTTTTGTTTTGGCTGTAACAAGATCTTAATAACAGACTGTTATTAACAGCTGTGTAACCGCAAAACGACCACTGTAAATACCACTGTACTGGGCGACGCAGAGCAACTACAATTATGACAATTGATTTTTCGCCTTTTCGCCTAGGACACTAGACCAAGCTCGGTCGCCCACCGCTATATTGCAAGTATGAGAACCTTCTAGGCTCGGTATAGTGATAAATAATCACTAATGAGCCATTGGGCCTCTTTCACAACAAACTTAAGTTTGTAGATTCTTAGGGTAAGGACTCTTTTCCCACTTACTTAACTTACCGGTGACTCACCGGCGGTGAGGCCGTTTCACGGAAAACTCAGACTTGACCCTAAGAGACCTTACCTTAAGATTTACCATAAGTGAGGTCTCACCGCAAATCTTAAGATCTTACCACAAATCTTAAAAACTTGCGCATGTTGCAACGCGTGGTGACAGTACTGCGGAACCCTTGACACACTTCACGCGCGACGGCCTCGCGCGTGGCCTATGTTATAAACCGTTGACCCCCTACATCTCTGAGGGGAACCGCACGGATGACGAACACGACGTCCTTTAATGCATCAACTTGCTTTTAGACGCTGCTCGTGCCGTGCAGCCTGTCGACGGCATAGCTTCCCCTCTGCTGTCGCAAAATTTGTTAAACGCATGCGCAATTGAAGTGATCGGAAATCGATTCCGACACGCGCAAGTGCAAAAGCATATAGTAAAATTGCTCCACGTGGATTTGTACCCACGAGGATTTTTCGAAGCGGGTATGAAGATTAGCGGTGCGAAGTAGGGGAATTATTCCCCGGGAATACATTTTCAACACGTAAGGTCAGGGCAGGGGTGGTCTACCGGTAAGTTAAGTAAGTGGTTAAGATCTAAGTAAGAGGTTAATCTGAACAAGTTCACTAACTTAAGGGTAGGGTTCCTTACCTTAAGGGTGAGGGTTCAAAACTTAAGTAATCTTACCCTCCTTATCTGGTAAGTGAAACGATTTTATGTAAGTTCTTAAGTTCTTACTCGTAAGTTCTTAAGTAAGTTGCTTGTGAAAGAGGCTCAATAACTAATAAGCTACGAGGGGTCTAGAGAATTGAAACCGTTTATAATATCTTTATCGATTATCCTGGCGCAAGCGATACTTACGCTAATTTCTCGCGCGCCCGATTTTTGAAATGTGTGATTGTCCATTCCGATGGGCTCCGAGACTCTTTAGATGTCTTTATGTTGAGTACAATTCTAGTACACTTTGGTGTTAGCAAACCCCTTTTTTGGTGTTAATAAGCCCGTTATGCGTTATTATCGAGATGCCGGCTACACACATGGCTACGGCTACCGTGGTGATGGTTACTATCGTGATTACTATGGTGATGGAAGGTCATCAGCTAAAACGTATCACACTTGGAGCAGACATCGATCTTACAAGTGGCGAGGCTCGAGAAGTCGGTCACATAACGGTACGAGGTCTACCAGGTGGTCCTCTAGAGGGTATGATGACGGCTACTCGAAGAACAAGCACTACTATGATCCCCAAAGCACCAAAAGTTACTCGACTACGTCACGAGGCTCGAGCAGCAGTCGGAGTGCTTCGACGAGCGACCATCCCCCGGCCAAGAGTAAGGACGATGACATCGTGCATTTTGATTGGAAGAGGGGCGATCGACTTGGCAGCTCTGGTCGGTATATCTGCATGAAACACCTCGGTGATGGAACTTTTGGTAGAGTTATTGGATGCGAAGATACTCATCATAACAACCAGCTGGTTGCCGTTAAGGTCATTCGTGATGTTCAACGTTACAGGGAGTCGGCTGAGATCGAGGCTGAGATCCTCCAGAGACTCAATCGTCGTATGGACAAGCTGGGGCTGACACACGCCGAGACACACATTGTACGGTTGTATGAGACATTCCACCACCGGCAGTACTACTGTCTGGCCTTCGAAGTTCTCGGCTGTAGTCTCTATGATCTCATCAAGGCCAACAACTACCGTGGACTTTTCATGACGGACGTTCAAGCACTTGCTCGAGCTCTTTTCAAAGCTTTGAGATTTTGCCATGATGAGCTGAGGTTAACCCACACAGATTTGAAGCCAGAAAATGTCCTATATATGCAAGCTACTACGAAACATGACGATAGCTGTTATGAGCTGGATACAGCAGATCTTCCCAGGCGACTGAGAGGGTGTGATGGCCACTCTAGAAGTCGATCTAAACTGTACCTTCGACCGAAATGTGACAAAATGAAGGTTATCGATTTTGGTAATGGTACATTCAGAGACGACCATCACAGTTCTATTGTTAATACTCGGCAGTATCGAAGCCCAGAAGTTATACTAGGCCATGGATGGAGCGAAGTATCTGATATGTGGAGCGTTGGTTGTATTCTCATGGAGGCGTACAGCGGTGAGCTGTTGTTCCCGACACACGACAATCTCGAGCATCTACACATGATGGAGGTAGGACTCGTGGTGAGTTTTATCTTGATAGTGTGTTTTCATTTCAGAGAGTTCTCGATAGAAGGTTTACGTCACATTATCTCGGACGTTCCAATTCGGAGGCGAAGGCAAAACTGATAACGCTTGATCGATATTCCCAATGGACTTTGCACGGTATACATGACCGGAAGCATTTAGAGAACATTGAAGACTGCCGTCCGTTACGTCGTATGGTAGCTCCAGGTCACGAACTGCTTGCAGACCTCGTCGAGCGATGTCTTGAAGTCGATCCTTCCAGGAGGATAACGGCGGCCGAGGCGCTCAATCACGAGTTCATGTATACCGATTTCACCTATAATGAATAAGATGACAATAGTTATCGCTGATACGATTTTGCACCATTGATCTGTACTGCTCGTCCTGCTGATGCTAAACCTCGATAATTGCCGGATATTCTTCAACAAGCTTGTGCAGTAAGTTAGTTGTTTAATAATACCTTGTAATAGTCCTAGTAAAGGCCGCCGCCTCTCTATACAGCTTTGGACGGGCTAGTCTATCATGGCAGCCACCGCCCCACAACGAGCGATAAAATCTTTGTCTGACCCTCTGGTGACGGAACTATTGGGCTTGGCGAACGAGAGCGCCCGTCGAGTGGAGAGTAAGTTGTGTGTCGTGTCCGGTAGGAAGCTCTTGCATGAGCTCGGGGAGAAGTAAGATCGCTTGAGGTGGTGGTGAGTGGGGATGATGAATTGATGAAGTTACTCATTCAAGCAAGTAGTGTCGGACCGTCCATTGCCCCCGATGTGCCCACTACGGTATGAATCGCATCATATTGTATCCGACAAGATACTCAGAAGGTAGGTGGGATCTTTCTGTAGCCCGAGCGTAGAGCTTTGGTACTGCCTGGAGCAGTAGGTAGCACGTTTATTGGCTGGTCGCGGCAACTATTCGACATTTGCCTTCTGAGGTGTCTTGTGCTTACTTGAATCCATACTACAACGCTCCCTTCTGATTGCACTTGCCAAATTAAACCAGGCTGAGGCTTACTCGGATTTCAGGGTGGCTAACATGCGTTCTTATCAACACAACATGCTGGGCACAGTACAGATGCCTCAACCGCTAGAAAAGCCTCCGGACACCGCTAGGCTACTGCTAGTACTGTAAAGGCGTGTACGCGTCGCCAACTGGAAGCCCTTGTAGATCCTAGATGGTATCATTGACGCTGGTCAGCTGGGGACGATACTTCGATCGGCGTTTGCGTTGAAGTGGCATTCGGTGTGGTTCCTGCCCCGTACAAACACCGACCCGTTTGACTATAAGGCGATACGGAGTAGTCAAGTAGGACTCAAGGTGGAGCCTACCAAATGAGATGGGCCTCTGTTAGGGAGCGTTGTGGAACATGCCATTCACTTACGGCAAACTGGACAGGCTCGAACGGTAGTCTTGTAGCCCAGTTGTGGATGGAATAGATGCTCCTGACAGATTTATCGACGAAGCTGAGCTGTTCCCGGCGGTGCTGGATACTAGAGGGGCGCTAATAGGCCAGGAGAGTGACATATTTGCTAAGGCGAATGCCAGAGGGAATGGAACACGTGACAGGCAAAGGAGGAATGGCATTGCTTTGTTGATACGGGGGCCACATGCGGGGCTGGCTGTACCACCAAGTGAGATATCTGCTGGACTGAACTACGGACTATTATGTTGTCACGGACACAGCTTTAACTGGTATTGTAAATGATAGTGAGCAGTTTCGTGAAAGTAGCTGTGACATCACCACAGAAGTGTTGAGGAATATACGTATTAAGGGCATAGTTAGTAAACTGGATGTAGTTATCCTGCACTAGTACAAAATAGCTTATTAGAGACCTGCTGTGCATCCCTTTGGCATTTTACAAGTCCAGAAAGACATAATGAGTAAATGCTATTTATACTACATACTGCTGTGAGGTACCACACACTGCCCGTGGTGATAGTAGTAGCTGGCAGGCTTCAGTTCATCTGGATGCTGTGATAGATAACACTCTCCCTGGATACATCTTAAACACCAAGAGCTTGCAAACATTCTAGTTACTTCTTCACGGAACGGTCTATTCTCCTTTATTTATGGGGGGAGCTGACTTAAGTTACTCGATACGTCTTTCTAATATAGCCTTGCTGGAGCGTGTGCCCCGATAAGGCTTAAGAGTGCAATATACGGAGATATGATAGGAAATGCAGATCCGGGGCAAATATAAAGATTAGAAGCATTCCTCCTGGGAGCATTGGCGTTCGATGGATTCGAGGCTCTCATGCACACCTCCCTCAGAATCATTCAATCGACTATGTCTTGATGACGCTGGCGGGCGTATGGATCTGGCTGAGGCGGACCTCGGCATGGTAGCGAGTGTAGCTCTGCACGAGATTAAAAATACGTACTTCCAGCACATTACAACTTCACCGTAAGTGGTGCCGTTGGAAGGCGACTTAGAACATTTTTCAGTTTTATGGCGTCACCGGAGCTCTCCAAGGAGGTTTCCAAATACGCTCATCACTTCGATTCCCGAGGTCGTGCTAGAAACAAGCGTGTCCTCGAGCGGCAATCTCGCGGGAAGGGCAATGGAGGCGGAGGCGGGGCACAGACCGATCGGCTCGCACGCTACGAACGACTTGGGAAAATTAAAGCATAGCTGCTTGTTTCAGCCTCAGTTTCCGTGATCTATTCGCTTGTAGTTCCAGGGCGTCGTTGAGGATGGCTGCATTGGTCGCTTAGTTTCACATCTTGATGGTCACGTCGAGATCGGTAATGGGGCAGCAGCTTCGAGGATTCTCAAAGATGGCGCGGTTCAACACCCGATCATCATCATCCAGCGAGCCTAGCATGCCCTTCCATGTGCATCGGAGCAGCGAGGACAAATTGCCTGTCCACGTTTATTATAGGAATAATCGGTCCCAGGCATTCACTCAAGTGAAGAGGATTAGGGGTGATATAAAGGTCATACAAGGAGCTACATTTGGGTGTCGGCTGTTAAAGTGTTAATGGAGGGCAGCACTTTAGGAACTAGGCAAATCTACTGTGTAAAAATCGGTAGACATCCTGCCGCGATAGTTCGAGTCCGAGAATAACGGACTTGGCATATGTCCGGAAAATCACCGGAGGCATTTAAAAAGTAAACTTCATGAAACAAGATGAGCTTGATTGGCTTTGTGCATTTCAGTAGTCTTCGCTCCCCGCCTTTCACGTTGAGCGTCTATAGGCAGCTTGTCGGAGTGCGTGAGGTGCCTCCTTTCAGGTAGTAAAGGCCGAGTTGGAGAATATTTGTCGAACACCGGCCCGACAGTTAAGTGATAGAGTACTCGAGCTTAAAGGTGATCACAAAAATATGATACGAGCATGGTTGGCTGGAAATGGTCTCTGAAGCGTTTCTGAATCTTTAATGTGTTTCGTCCAGTGTTGGCAAGATAGTACGCTCACCGTTCCATCTCGAGATGATTCCTCTTCTTGGCGGTCTTCTCCGACCAACCCCGCGCGCTGCCGTGGGCAGCCTCGCGCCTGCCGTACGGTGGTTTTCTGATAAGCACAGAAGGATTCAGAGAGTTCGCTATCCGTGGAAGCAAGACCTTCTCAAGGAAGATTGGCAGTACCTCCATAGTGAGATGCTGGACTACTTCAAGGGCCGCCCGACTCGAGACTCAACGGTCGAAATTCATGTAGTACTCTGACGGCAGTTTAGATTCGATTCGTCCATGTCAGGCCAAAGCGTGGCCGCGGTTCGTTCAATCGCCCTATCTCGTATCAGAAGGTGAGTGCAGCTGAGTGGTGGGTGGTAGGGAGTGCCTTGGGCAGGCTATGTCCCTGGTATAATAGTGAAGCGTGGTTACGATCGGAAGGTTATCTTCAAGAAGTCTGATATAGAGTCGGTGGCATTTGATGACGACCCGCAGGCTCATGTAAGCGGTGCGGATTAAGCGTAGATCTATCTGTGTGATACTCTCTTATATACCATGATGAGAGGCTCTGTTTCCAGTACGGTAATTGATAGTTTCGCTTAATTTCGAAGCGTAGCTATGTCTGACTAGAGAGGCTTGTATGCATCAGCTTGGCAGCAGGAGCCGCGGGCTTATAGAACTCTGTCTAGCCACTTGGCATGCCTTCGACAGCATTGTGTATAATGATATGGATCCATCACCATCATTTACCTTACTCCTCTTCACCTGTGGGAGCTCTTGCTTCATCGCATGCAGCACACACATCTTGTTGCCTGCTGAATTCTAATCGATCTTTCGCATAGTTTTGACAATACCATATGATGGAAATCTGTGAGGGCCATGCCAAATAGCTCGATGATTGAGGCGATAAGTGACACCTCCACTGTGGGCCTGCCTGTGTACGCGTCTCTAAGCAGTTTACCTTATCTTGCCTTGGCTGTTTGTAACCTACAATAAGTAATGATTCGTAATAAGTCCCTGGTGCACAGTTACAAAGATCGCCGCTTTATTTCGTTATTATCATCTTCTCAGATCAGCCATCTCTTCACTGGTCGTATGTTCCGTATTATTGTCGAGCATGAGTGGATCGAGGATTGTGTTGTGGTGGACTACAAGGCTCATCCAGTGAATCGGCAAGTGTTCTTCGTTCGCTTCAATCGCCACATTCCTGGAGTCATCACCGAGGTGATGACCGCGCTAGTTACGCTGCCCCATTGCTCGTGCTTAGATCGACGTGCCTGTTACGCTAGTAGGAGTGTTCGGCTCCCACGCCCACCTGAATCGAGCTCAGATCGACCTCGCTATGCCGACCATTAAATTGCAGTAACAGTCCAAACTGTCATCAGCGTTGCCGACAAAGCTCAGGTGCGTCGGTGAGAAGATACCCCCACCATTCCTCGTGGACTGCAGCAACCTTCGGATGGAGGAGCCTTATGGAGCTATAACCCTCCGGGACATCATGCATCTCCTTCCTGAGGACGGCACCGCACGGTAAGCTCAACCGCTTGGCGTTGGCGGGCAAAATTGCGGACAGATTCCACCCCTCCTACGATCTAGACGAGACGGAAATAGTGCATGCTTATCGACCATATTCGATACCAGAGCAGGACATCCCGGAGGACTACATCGATCCCAACTTTGTCAAACAGAACAAGAAACGCTACCATCTCACATACTCGGGCTATTGGCCACGGCAGTGATGATGATGAGGGCCACGTTAACATGTGTTGTTTCTGATTAAGACGCTTGCTGTTGTTGCGCTCTCCAGTGGGATATTGATTGAAGGTGATGCTGACTGTTGAATGAACCAACAGCAACTCTACGAATACGTACGACGGGTGCAAGTAGGACAGATGGAGTCAGCCGCCGCGTGAGAGTACTCGATCAGGCCCAGCAGCAACAACGACAGCAACAACAAACCGCAGCGGCAGCGGCGGCTGGTGTAGGTATGACAGGCATGGCTCAGCCAGGCCCAGTGTCCCCGGCCATGGCTCTTCAATTGTTAAGTCGCCAACAACAGATGTACTCCCAACAGGTAAGGTAACGGGCCTCCGATGCCTCCATTGCAGCAGCTGTTAGTAGGCTGCAGCAGCGTTCATGCCGCATGCGATGCCGGGAATGATGCCTGGAGCCGCCAGGATGATGCCCTACCCTATGGGGGTAGGTCGCTGAAAGATAGGTCGCTACTGACGAGTTACTCAGGCAGCTGGAATGCCCCGACCAGGAATGATGCCCTTTGGGATGCCTCCTTTTATGACCCGACAAGGTAGGGAAAGTGCGGAGGCTTCCGTGGTGAGGACTTGTCGCGGCTGCAGGCCCACAGCAGCCGCAGGATTCGACGGCATCGGAGATCGAGATAACAATGGCTGTGATAGAAATCAAGCTCGGTACTGATCGATTGACGTCATTGAAGATCCTTCAGCATGTTGCCAAGCGACAAGTGAAAGCGGTAACCCTAGCTGCCGAAACAGCAGTTGAACAACGAATCTCCGAACTCAGAACCGAGGCGATAAGATGATCACGTTCCTATTGGGTACGCCGGCAACACCCTCCAATCCTCAGTCTGTGTCTGGTTATGTTGCCCTTTGCAAGGAGACTGGTCGGATATATGTCTGCAGTTGTACGGGTGGTTGGTCCTCCCCGAATGACGCGTGCCGCTCTTCAGCCTCGAAGGATTTGGCCAATAAATTTGCTATGAACGTTAATAACCTCGCCAGGAATCGACTCAAACAGTTGCCCCACAACAGAGCGGTCGAGGTGATGCCATTTGTTTGCCTGCCACCTAGAATCGGCGATCAGATGTCTGGTGCCGTGCAGCAGTCGAGTTATCTCACAGCTGCCCATACAAGTACTTCAGCCAAAGGGATTTACAGAGTCGTCAACCTCGTGGCCGTGGCAAGATTTCCAGATGTCGTTGATGTTGTGAAGCTCGCGGCGTGAGAAGTACTTTACCGTTTCAACAACTGAATTTTTCGCTCCCTCAGAGATAAGGACAAAATATTGGAGCAAGAACATTGCGTTCGAGTGCACTTTGATCCATCCCAGGGAGCATCAGGAACCTCCGTGGCTGTTACTATAGTATGCGAGGTTCCGCCTGGTAAGCTGGAGCGCTTGGTAATGATCGCCTGGACTTGTGCCTTCAGCTCCTACCCCGACACCACCAGAGCAGCCCGCAGCTGTGCCACAGTCCCCAGCCGGGGGAGCTGCAACACCGTCCAGCAAGCGAACGAGGCCTGAGGATGACGGCATGGATGAGCCGGAGCTCCACGTGCTTATGTCTCCCATTAATAAACGTACGGCTGCAAGAGGTCCATTCGGTGACCGTTTTCTGTTCCAGGGCCGAGGGTCGATAGCGCGGCTAGCGGCGTGAGTGATAGCGTAGGAGTGGAAGGTAGCGACTTCTTCTAATACACGCGTAATTGGGATTCCAGGTGCCTTGCCTCCCCCAGTGGAGCCCCGGCGGCCGGAAATATACAGTTTGGTATTCCCGAGCGGACAGGTGGGATCTACTGCTATTATTGTCTTTCGTATGGCGTTCTGACAGGTTGTGATGCACGGTGGGACTAGTGGGGCCATCGAGTTTGAGGAGGTCCTTAGAAAGCATTGGCGAGAGCGAATAAGACCATTATTAGTGCGATACAGATTTACTCCGGCTCCACCAGCCACTCCTACCTCTGAGGGGAAGAGTTCGCCGGAGACTTGATATTTAGTCCGTTCTTGCGTTATGAAAAGTGGAAAGTACTTTACGACCTTAAACGCAAAGCCATGAAGAAATACTTGTCACACTTATTAGTGGGCGAGTCGTTCTCTAGTAAAACTGCAATGGCTTTATCTGCAAGCTCCTTTGTTAGCCCAACCATCGGGTCTGTCTTTACCTGAAGCCAAACATACTAATACGACAATTCAGTGAGTTTCTTACAAAGTGTTGTTTAAAGACCTCAGCGACGAGACTGTCGTGTCCAGCGGCGAGGTCGGCATCATCGAGCACCACCCAGCCGTGTTTGACAGCATCTGGATGAGTCTGGACAAACTCCATGATAAGGTCCATCCGATCTCTCACATCACGAGTAGCGTCCGCAGCGATCCACCTAACCGATTATCGATAACATTGGGTGGCAAGACATTACTGCTGAAACGGCGGGATACAGTAGTTGGCTAGGCATTCTTGGAGTCGGTCTCGAGTGCTCTCGAAGAATCGCCAGCTCGATGAGAGGACTATCGACGCCCCTACCAACTGGTGAGGGTTGACTCGTAGGCCGAACCTACCTGTGCTCTGGACAATCCTGCTTAATTCATTCATACAGGAACTATCTAAACATTGCATTGTGTCATTCTCTTTGGAAGGGGTGAGGTCCATCCTGAAAAGATAAAAGTACTTTAAACTTTGGCCACATTTATTTAACCTTACGATCACCAACACAACGTTTCATGCTGCCCTATAGAGTATTCAACACGAACCCGCCGACCTACGGAAAAGGGTGTAGTACACCGTCCACATCCAGGAACATTGCACGATTAAAGCCGGACATGTGACGATAAAAAGGAGTAATATATAAATTAATACTTCAAAGGAGACAGTGGGAGCACAACTCCATACAATCTAGCCACCGGCGGTGACAGTGTACCGGCACAGTCTCATTCGCGTCACAGTGTTGCGTTTCCACCAAACTCAGGCAACACAACACACTGAGATCAATAGAAGAGCTTCGATGATGATGAAGCCGACTGGAGCGAGAATTCGGGGCACTGGAGATCGGCTAACTAAGACTTAACAGTATCGTTCCACGCTAAAATAGTACCAGTCAAATCAAGTATAACAAACTCATCATCACGAAGATTATAGAGTTCGCCTTGGGCGCCTTCGATCAAGCCGCCTTATGCTGCAAACTCGAGCGTCGGTAAATATCAATAATAGGCTTATAGTAATGTTACTGCCCCAATTATAGGCAACCGTACAAAATCTATCCTTGCGACTCCAACAGGGGTTCCTTGTCGGGAACGACGACGGCAGGTCTCCCGAGGGCTGCCTCCTTGAGGTCTCGGTCATGGTGACGGTCGGACATCTCCCTGCTGGCAGGCGCCTGCGCTTTGTTTTTCTCCCCACTGATGCTTCGCATTCGTTTCTTCAACTCGTATATCGGAGGATCGGGTATGTCGCCATTCTGTAATGCGATGCACTTTGGCTTCTCGTAACGGGATGATTGTGCCGCCCCTCCTCCTACTCGTGAGCCCTCAACATCGTCCTTATTGTTGAAGATGAAGGATCCTTGCACCCGGAATTGGTCTTGGTTTCGATACTCCTCCGAAGCATCGATCGTTATTGCCGGCAGAACTTTCAGCAGCTGATGCTTGAGTTTCTCCCCAATCCCTCCGCACCACCGACCGCATCCTCCCTCCCTCACTGCCTCCTTCGCAGCAGGCTTTTCCTCCTCCTGGAACACACCCTCCTCTGGTATCCGCGGCAAAGGCTCATCCTCAGGAATGGTCGCTGGCCTGACACAACTGGCAAGTCAGCAGCAGGTGGACGACAGGTGATCTGTTACTCACCATGTGGGCGAGCGGTTCCGGCTGCGAGGGTCTCCTTGGCCAGGTTTTGTCATTTAAACGTGAATATAACTCTGCCAACGCACTCTATAAAATATTAAACTGAAATATTCTTCCGCCGATTCCGCAGATACCTCACGTGGGAATCGAACTTGTGCCCATTAAACACCAGACAAGAAGTCGCAGATAATTAGTGATGACAATAGGCTACTCAGAGATATGTAGGAATGCATCGGACATGACTGCCGATGCACTTGAAACAAAAGCAATAAAAACTTATAAAGTTCGATACCATTACCGATCAGACAGCCCCGCAAACCCTCGCAAACTTCGGTGACGTCGATCCTTCTCTCATCCCGGACGGCAATCGCTCATCCGGTATGACCCCATCAAAGTCGATAGCCTCTTTAGGAGTGCTCAACTCTGACGACCGTTCGCCAGTACTCGGGATGTCCTTGGAAGCACTGCCACTACTGGCCCTCCTCCTCCGCGCCCTCCTCGCCCGTCTACGTCTGCACCACCACCGTTTCATTTTAATATACGGTGGATCCGGAAAGCTCGCCTCCACATCTCCGCTGTCCTCTAGGGTTGCCTCCAGAGTCACCGTATGCCTTCCGCCTTCCCTAGTCCTCGCAGTGCTTTGCTGCTGCTGCAGCTCGGATGATGATGATGCTGCTGCTGCTGCTGCCCTCGGCGTGAATATGAAACTGCCGGGCATCTGACTCTCATCCTCACTATGAACGTCTCGGGCAGCATCGATCGAAATGGCGCTCATAAAGTGTGTCATCGAGCTTTGCTGTCTGCCGGCATTATCGCTTCCCGTAGACAACCGCCGGACCCCCAAAGGTGGTAGTGGCGGAGGCGGTGCTGCGGCGACCGCCTCCTCGGCGGAGGTCGCCGGCTCCCCTTGAATGGTAGCAGCTTCATCAGCGCAGATATCACCGGTTGCTTGGTCTCGCTCGGAGGCACCTGTGCCCTTTCTAGGCGACAAAAGGAACACTCCGAAAAACAACACCGCGGCGGCTGTAAAAAACAGAGCAAGTTGCCAGGGATCCATCTGCTGAAATTCCTCAAAGACAATTCCACCGGAGAGCATCGTTGCCAAGGTCCAGCAGACCTGCGTCAGAGGCACGACAAACGCCCCCGGGAAAAACCTGAGAGCCCTATTGAGATGGATTACCCAGAAGAGAGCAGCCAGGACCCACAGTGCCAACACCAGGAACGTCCGTGGCTGATACAGTTCCTCAGGCTCACCCTCAACAATGCCGGCCGCAAGGACCATCGCTAGGACTTTGCCTGCCACGACCGATTGACCGCCCAAACTGGCGGCGACAGTGGAGTAAAGAAGAGGTAGAACAAAACGGGTGTACCGACCTTGAGAGCGAGGTAGCGATAGCTCCCACTGGAGGCGTTTGGCCTTGGGAGACTTACGCAACCAGAACACTAAGACGCCGGTCCGGATCCAGAAGGCAAATGAAAGAGCCGAACACAGACTGACAAGGCCGATAATAAAATACAAATGTGTGAAGGAAAAATAATAATCATCAAAGATCTCATCAACCGATGAGGGGTTTTCGGTTTCTACTGACGCTACTACCAACAGTACTATAGACATAATAATGATAACAGTTCCGGTAATGTTACTGATGGTGAACTTCTCACCAAGAAGGAATCTAGCAAACAACAAATTAGAGACAAATTGTACCGCCGAGACTCCCGCCAGCAGAGATTGCGGCGCCAAGGCAAATGAACTGAAGGTGAGTATCGAACCGATACAAAAGAGCAATAGCCCAACCTTCAACCACGGGCCGTGACCATTGCGAACTGCGGCGTGGAATTTCATTAGAACTGTGCCGAGGTTGGTCGTCACTGCTCCGGCTATATTAACGCAGATTCCGAGGGCGAACCCCCATGCGGTAGTCATTAAAAAGGAAAGTACCTTACAACACGAAAATCCCTTGTCAAAGAATTGAAGCCCGATCTCGCCTGGGCAGGAAGGCATGTCGGCAAACACTAATTGGATACATTTCAACTCACCGGAAAGCTTAGCAAACCGCCTAACCCTCACGGGGCGCCACCGGCCTGCCCCGATAGGAACCCAGAAGAAAAATTTCCCACCCCATATACCCGTACTGTTACTACCGCTCCTTCCCTCAATCGCAGCTGCTGGAGAGAGTAGGGCATCACTCTTAACGCAGATCCTCGAGGGGGTATGAAGAATCTTTAATATGATCTGTATATATGAATTTAATGATGATAAATGCAGCAGTAGCTGTAGCATCACGAAAACAACAGCAGCAGGAGCAGCAGCAGCAGGAGCAGGAGTGAGGTAGCAAGCAATAGTACTTTGTCATACGGCATTTACAAACGCTCGCCTCATCGATCGCACCTTCTCGCTCTCCCGCGCTTTCCTCAGCCAACTCTCAATATAACGATTCACTATTATGTACGGCGGCTCCTTCATAATCCGGCAAACGGCATCCTCCTCGGAAACAAAACCATACCCACCCAGGGGCACTTCCCCCGACAACATAGGCGGCAATCTCGCTACAGGATCCGCCCGCTCCTCTGATGCTTCCCACGTGGATACAGCGGCATCTATCGAGACAGCCGCCATGAACCCCGGGGACATCCATACAGGCGTTGCCACGGATGTTGCTCCCCGCTGATAGCCATCCGAAGCCCTAGTATCCGAGGTCGAGCCGATGGATACGTAACATTTATCTGGGACAGCTGTAGGAGTGGCAACTGGCCTGGGTTGGTCCAGTGGTGAGAGGAAGTAGACTCCTAGTAGTAAGGCGAGGGTCGACCATACAAAGATGCATTGCTGGGTCGATGTCATCCTATCAAATTCATCATAGACCACTCCACCAGAGACCATAGTGCATATTATCCAACAGACTTGAGTTAGAGGCACGACAAATCCTCCAGGGAAGAGTCGTAGAGCTCTGTCAAGCTGGACAACCCACAGTGATGCCGTAAATACCCAGGCAACTAGGGCCAGTATGGTACGAGGCCGAACCAGTTCGAACCACTGACCATGAAGGGTCGCCCTGTTTACTACTAGTGAGAGCAACTTGCCAAATACGGCCGATTGAGCTCCTATAGCGGCGTTGGGCAATATAAAATTAAAGGGCAGCCATACCCTAGCAAACCTCCCTTTTGATCGCGGCTGGCCAAGCTCCCATGTGAGCCTGTTTTTCATCTTCTTAAGACCAATGAGAAATATATCCGTTCCCGTTCGGAACCAGAATGTAAAGCATAATATAGGTGTCGATACAAGCAGCACCTCAAAGAGTCGCAAGGTACCGCTGTTGTGCTGGAAGGACGCGAACCACTCGTCGAGGGTGTAGTCCGCGGGCTTCTTGACATCGCGGGAAGTTGCCACAAGGACTGTCACTGATACTATTATCAGTACAGTGCCGGATATGTTTCGGGAGCATATGTCTTCGCCGAGGAATATCTTGGCGAAGAAAATGTTGGAGACAAATTGTACGGCCGAAACTCCAGCAAGGAGGGACTGTGGGGCGAACGAGAAGGACGAGAAGGTCAAGAGATTTCCCAGACAGAAGGAGAAGATCCCGATCTTCTGCGCAGAGCCGCAATCTTGGCGAACGGCGGCATGGTATTTAATGAGCACTGTGCCTAGGTTGGTGAGCACTGCCCCAACGGCATTAACGAATATCCCGAAGGCGAGTCCATCCATTTAAATACGGCAACAATGCGGCAATAATAATAAAAACAAACTGAAAAAAATAATGGGCGCTTTACGAGAGTCTCTGAATCAACCTCGAAGGAATCTTGGGAAAGATACGCTAGCCATCGTCCCGCTGTCAACAGGAATGTACTTCTGCGCTCCAGCTCGTGAAACTAAATGAGATTACACGGCATGTATGTGCATTATATAAAGAGGGATGTTGCAGGCATGGACAGGTACGAGATGGGATATCTGTACTTACGAGACGAGATAAGAATGAAAAAACTTGTATCGTGGCGCGCGGGAATATAGATCCGGGTTCGATCCCGGCACCTGACAAGTAAACGGCTTTGCTGTAAGTCTCGATTGTCACAACTTAACACTTCATCTTATTCCGATCCGGTCAGGCTAGAGTACGTTATATGAAAAGGTGATGCTTGTGTATAACAAGGCTTCATAGTCTCGCCTGGGATACGTAAGGATCTATTATAACGTCATCGACGGCTATCACACCTTGGGTGTGTACCTGGCAAGGAGTGGGCCGGTCTGTCGGTAGACCGATTTCCGTGCCAGGCACCAACCGCCTCCCCGTCATCAGGCCGGTATGAGGGCACTATCTTCAAGTCGCTATGACTATTAAGCTGACGCCCAAGGGGTTTAAGGGCTTTAAAACCCGAAAACCCGACTATTAAGCGTCGTGACGGGTGTGCCTATGAAAACCCGTCGCTGCCTGCTGCGGAAAGTTTTTGATGTCCGATACTTTGAGCGTGTTCTTTGTCGTCAAATGTGAACTTATAAAACACAAGGCCGTGAACGAGTATGAAACGAAGCTGAGGGATAATAGAGAATAGCTACAGTAGTTTAGAGAGACTTCATAACTGACAAGGACTATGTATAATGCTACACACACCGGCTTGAGCAAACCACCGGCTCATTACGTGGATTATGGCTATAGCGGTTACAAAGACAAGAACTAAAATGATAACATAGATGCGCGGATAAGTAGCGCTGATGGACTCCAGCTACACGAACAACTTCCAAATGCAGGCAGCTGTGAAGTAGTTCGAAAAAAAGTTACTAAATGCTTGTAGAGATACTAGAGATAAGATTATACAGCACCTTTCGTGGACAACTACTACTTCAAGCGTTTACAGTCCGCGCCGAAAAGGGTGATATCTTCACAGCCATGTCCGAAACCCCACCATTCACTAGGGTCCAAGCCAACGTCGTTGCATACTCTCACCAGCTCTTTGTTCGCTCTGTCGAAGTCTAATGTAAACTTAGGCGACGGGCCTTGATGGTACTTAACATTAAGAGCAGTGTGGCGCACTGTGAAGGGATTCTTCTCAATCGAGATATTGGCGACCCCGAAGGTCCTCTTCGGTTGATCAGCGTCTATTTCCAGGTAGAAGAAGTATTCTCCGTTAAATCCAGCGTATTTGCCGGTCATGGGCATGCAGCAGCCATTCATTTGAATCACCACAATAAGGACCATAGCAGTGGCGCAGTATCCGATAAGCAAACGTTTGAACCGGGAAGAGTGTACCAACGACCTGTTGGAGAAACCACTCGTGTCGGGATAAGCGGTGCTCGGGAGGCTCATAGAGACAGATTGCATATAGACTGCTGTTGGAAGGTCAAGGGGGATGGTTGGAAGCCAGCTGCTACAGCTGAGCTGTACGTGTGCAACTTCTGCGACAGATGGGATCGCTAAACCACCAACCAATGCCGCAGCGTCCGCATGAGTCGAAGTTAGGGATCATATGGGTTGCGGTCAGTAAGAGCTAGAAATCATTCGATCCCAAGCACTGACACCTTACAATGCTATACAACCAACCACTAAAATGGCCGAAAATAGACCGTAGGAAAGAGAATTGGTTGAACACATACATAGCTAAATGAGAAAACGGGGATGCGTGGGACCTTCTGTTGATTCTGATGAGAAAGTTCTCGGTGGGTCTCTGAATGGAAGTGTGAGACATCGCAGCTTTTGGTCCTCGCAGTAAGATACTACAAGCCGACAGGAGTGGAGCTGCTCCTAAACCTCTGAGCGCTTAGAGCATCCAAGTATGGTAAGGCATAATCCCTAGTGTACGTTTTTTGGGTGACGCGAATCAAGATACCGACAAGGCATGGCAGAGATTTATTGAGGTGACAGCAGATTCAATGTTTCCATAGTTATCCGAAACTGACGACATGTTCGAGACTCTGCTCTGCTCTCAAGGGCCTCAAAATGGGCCTTAGCCTTGGCCTTTTGCCTGTGTTATGCCAGACTAGCAGCATGCCGTTGGTCGACGCCATTACAGTGACGCCGATTGTGCACACCCAGAGGGTCCAGAGATAAAAAAAATTCTCAAAAGGGAACTAGTTTTCGTTGAGTTTCCTCTTGGTGAAGCTACCGAGAGCTATCAAAAGCGTCATTCAACCTATGACGCACTTAAGCTGTCACGATCACCGTGTTCAACAGGTCCTTAAGCAAATGGTATCAGCGGCCCCACTAGTAACACGACTCGTAAGATGCAAGCGAGATCAACAAAAGGCTCTTATTAGTGAGTGGAGCCAAAGCGCACTGGGTTCCCGCGGCAGTAGCATAGCTATCAGTCGCGATCGCCCAAATGGTGGCGCGTGCTACAAGTATGGGCACAGATATTGACTAATATAGGGTGGAAATATTATGATCGACCTAGATAACAAAGGTCCCATTTGATGCCATAACGGCTTCAGAGACAAGATTTAAAAGGATAACATATATGCACGGATAAGGGGGCTGATATACTCTAGCTACACGAACAACCTCCGAATGCAGGCAGGAAAAACTTTAAGAAGATGGTTACCAAATACCAAATTGTAGAGGCATTAGAGCTGGTACTACGTGGAGCTCTCCGCCGAGAATAACTACCTCAAGCGAGTACAATGCGCACCGAAAAGGGTGATCTCGTCACAGTCATGTCCGAAACCCCACCATTCATTAGGGTCCAAGCCAACCTCCTCGCATAGTCTCACCAGCTCTTTGTTCGCTCTGTCGAAGTCTAATGTGAACTTAGGCGACGGGCCTTGATGGTACTTAACATTAAGAGCAGTGTGGGGCACTGTGAATGGATTCTTCTCAATCGAGATGTTGGCGACCCCATCGGTCCTCGTCGGTTGACTAGCGAGTATGTCCAGGTAGAAGAAGTATTCTCCGTTAAATCCAGCGTGTTGACCGGTCATGGGCATGCAGCAACCATTCATTTGGAAGGCGACAATAAGGACCATAACAATGGCGCCGTATCCGATAAGCAAACGTTTGAACCGGGAAGAGTGTACCAACGACCTGTTGGAGAAACCACTCGTATCGGGATAACCGGTGCTCGGGAGGCTCATAGAGACAGATTGCAAATAGACTGCTGTTGGAAGGTCAAGGGGGATGGAAGCCAGCTGTACGTGTGCAAGCTCTGGGACAAGTGGCATCGCTAAGCAATCAATGTTACAGGGTCCACATGTGTCGAAGTTGGGGATCATATGGGTTGCGGATGATGCGTTGCACATGGGCTCGTCAGTAAGAGCTAGAAGTCTCACAATCCCGAGCAGTTACGTCTTCCAAAGCTTTGCAATCGACCATTAGAATGATCGAAAACAGCTCGTAGAAAAGAGAAGTGGGCTGACAGCTAAATGAGAAAACTGAAATGCGTTGATCCTGAGAACTCCGGTTGGTGCTCATGAGAAAGTTCTCGGCAGCTCCCCGAATGGAAGTGCTAGGTCCTCGCAGTAGGAGAATAGAAGCCGACAGGAGTGGAGCTGCTTATAAGCTTCTGACCGCACAGAGCATCCAAGTATGATAAACGGGGCTCATTAAGCCCTTTGTGAGCTCCTTGGGTGACGCGAATCGAGATACCGACAAGGCACCGCAGCGTTCTGTTGAGGTAACAGCACATTCATTTCTATCATTGTTATCCCAACAGACGACATATTTGATACTCTGCTCTCGAGGGCCTTACAAGGAGGCTCGACCTTGCCTCTCGCCTGTGTTATGCCAGACTAACAGGCTGCCACTGGTCTGGCGTCGAGTGGGCGCCCTGGGAGACAGTGATAAAGAAGTGAGAAGGAGCGCAATTGTGACTGAATTGCTCCTTAGGGAAGGGGAGAAAACTCTGCAAACATCCGTCTAGCCTTAAAGCATTGATAGTCAATTTCGAGCCCTCGCTTCGCTTGGAGGTTGGAGCTTCTGATGTTGCAGACTGGCGCACCCACTGGATGCCACACGCCAGTTTGTCCTCATTTGGTGCTTGTCTTCCACCTCCTATTACGCACTGATTCCGGAAGCATACTCATTTGCGGTAGGCCGTGACAAGATTCGTCATAGCAAGCTGTGTGGTTCTCAACAGTCTTAGCTTGTTCAACAAGCTTTGTTGAACTCACGACACGCTGCATCGTAGTAGACCCCATGTCACCAGTGACATTTCCGAGGGTACTGTATTGATGTCTTTGGCCTAGCCAGGCGCTCACACTCCGTCACTCGCACTTCGCACCATATAAGTATAGCGATTGAGTAGCATGTGAAACTCAGCCACTTCCTGGTCGATGCCAACCTCAGCCCACACTCTAATCTGTATTCTTAATTCAGCTTTGTATTTCATTTATCAAAATCAACCAGGAGGTAACAGTAGGGGTCAAACGCAGCAGTGCATGGAGCTGTGAATGGTCCTGGGCCAGGACTCCTGGCTCACGAACAGGGTGGTGCTCAGGGTCGACTGGCACTGAAGTGGTTGAATGACTGTGAGCGTTCCCAGACCAGTCCGAAACAAAAAGAAGTGATTCCAGTTTCAAGACCGAATACTGAACGAGACACAAGGTTCACTTAACGGCTCTGGGTGGCACTGAGTGGATTTTCTGGCATGGAGAGCTCGACACGCATTGAACACTTCTCCACCATCGGGGCAGGTTCGACAAGTTGCTGATGATGCGACGTATCCAGTTCGATTGACTCTGCAAGGTTCTTAAGAAGCCGGTAATGCTCTACCCTGTAAATATGAGAATGATAAGGATTTGGGGACTCTACGAATCTTACCACATTTCAAGCCACTTTTTCGGCATCATTATGTCCTGGCGAGGAGCACCGACCTCCCTTGCCCACTTCAGCGTGCTCAGAATGTCTTGAACTCGCTCTTCTGTCGACAGCAAATCGGAGAGTGCCTTCTCACTGTGGAACTGAGACACTATTTGTAAAGGCGACAAGTGCTTCAACAGTGACCATCAGTTTCTGCATCGCATGGCCATGAACAGTCTTAATCCTGGTATCGACAGATACAGCACTCTCCCGTTCCAGCTGGGAGATCAAACTGTCAATCTCGTAGAGGAGTGACAGCAATAATTCCCTGAACCGCGTCGTTGGCCAGGCGGATCCGAAATCGGAAACACTTCTCACTTTATTGCCCCGCTGGCATCACTCTTGTTCGAGTCCGCTGCAACAGCTTGTCCGTAGGCAGCAACTGTATAAAGGCTTGACGACAAACCTTGGCTTGACCCAATGGCTCACAAAGTGGTTGAAGGCGCGATTCATCAGTATTAATTGGATATTGCTCGCTCCGTGCTGTATCACTGATGGCGATCTTCAGCTACATGCGCGGGTCTTATCCAGAGAGTATCGGACAGTCTCACCGACCTTCGTGTCCCACCAGGCCGCACCTGGGGTTTCCTCTCTATCGTCTATAAGATAACAACTCCCTTTGGCCATGCCGGGTCTCTCATTTATTGGAACTCTTATATGCCTTTGACGTATAATAAGGCTAGACTCAACAACGTGCTTCCGCAACTCGGCATCTGGGAGGGGACAACCGTGTCATCAGTTAGCAACAGAGGAGAGCCGAGAACTTCATTTATACGGAAAAGACTTCTACGGCTCAACGAATCAATTGTACTTCGCATCTTTTCATCGGGATCCCCCAGTTTCTCTTGCTCATGCAGTTGATAGTCACATTGCTTGCACAACTTCGCTCGGTCATTAGTGCACCACAATGTGGCGCAATTGGTCCCGCACAAGTCACAAGGCAAGCCCTGTAGCAGCGCTCCCGCTGGTCGACCTATGGTTCGGATGAATGGATGAAGCCAGCTAGACGTACCGTCGAAATTGTGCCCCGCGGTTGATCCAGACTCGAGCGAAGAGGATACTTGAACCTGGTTGGCGGATGCGAATCACACCTAGTTTGTTGGGTTAACTCTAACAACGTATATCGGTAGGAGCTGTGACTGGGCATCTCTAATAAGGTAGCGATGGCTGAAGAAAGATGTACAAAGGAGCGGGTGGGCATCCATTCCCGGCAGCTTCTGAGTATTGGAGAGCAAGTAGGAGTCAAATTTGCCAGTAACAGCTGTAGCGTTTGAACGAGGACCATCATCGAGGACCTAAGCGATCTCGGTATCTTTGATCGCCTCATATCTACCCACTTTGTTCTGTCCAAGACGAACACGACATAAAACGATCTCGAAGAAGTCGATGCCGGAACGCCTCGTCAGAGCTTGAGGGGAGGGAAGGTGTCGATTGCCGAGGTGTAGTTCAAAGGCACGGATCTGACATCCTTTGCAGTCAGGCATGCTGAATAAAGTGCTACCCCAGCGAATCCATGCTGTGCCACGCGTCGAATTGGGACTCTGGGAGGGAGCTCGCTAGCCTCAATAGCTACTGTGAAGGAGCTCTCGCGTGCCTCAGCACTAACGCGTGAAAGTGATGCGTCGAATGCGCGGTTGAGTTCAGGATGTTCGACTGCCCACAAGCTGCTCAGTCGCACACTGAAAACGTTATAAGGTTCCTGGGAGAGCCAGACAGTGCTTCGGACCTCGGGCTGGATCGATAGATGCACTGAACGGCCCACTCCACAGCCCCCCATTCGTGCAGGTTTTCGCTGCGGCGAATTGGTCGACAAGTGGATGACACGTACCCAACATCAGAAGGAGCGAGTCCCTTGAGCGAGGAATTGTCATGCGACTGTGCCAGAGTGCTCATCAACAAAAAGGCCTGCCCGTGGAGGGGTGCTATTTGATAACCATGCTCCAGGTTTGACCGTGTGAATGGTAGTACCGAGTAACCCTGCCACGTTTAGGATTTCTCTTTCTCACGATTATCAGAATTCATTGGTTTCAGCTTGCTCGGTAATTCTACAGCGAAAAGCAGTTCCGTCGAAAGGGCAGCTGTGGCACCTTCATTTGTGGTTAAGCACTTGTCTACGGATAAACGGTTACTCGCCGATCGAAGTGTGGTTCCCTCGCCGTATCGTACTGACACCTCATACGATGATCCCATTGCTATGTGTTGTTGCCGTGGGAAGGATCTGTCACAGTGGCTCCATCTG
This sequence comes from Perkinsus chesapeaki, assembly GCA_013115145.1. NCBI lineage: Eukaryota > Perkinsozoa > Perkinsida > Perkinsidae > Perkinsus > Perkinsus chesapeaki. The sequence continues at coordinate 44,131 of JAAPAO010000198.1, forward strand.
CAGTCACAAGTAAAGTGTGAAGTTTCAGAAGCTTGAGTCTACACTAGCCGGACACGTGAAACTTCGTAACCATTCTTTACAGTCTAACGCAACACCCTAGTGGATCAGCCAGCATCTTGTGCTGCACAAAGTTGCCCTAGGAACGGCCGCCCGGTCCACAGTGCCCAAAGGCATTCGATATCGTCGGCACTTGGCGAGATCGGGAGACCTGAGAATTTGTGGCTAAGGAATATGGGATGTGAATCCGATAAAAGTAAATACAACAAATAGTAAGAACACCGCATTCATAATGCAAAGGAAGGGTACACGAGCAAACTGCGATCATCTAGACGGCCACGCCTCGACCATAAATGCAGCACTTAGTCGTCAGAGTGCATTGCCGATGGCCATAGAGTTACTGGAAAACACAGGAGATTCCAAGGAGCCCTCACCGAGTAGCTGATCCTCCTTCCACTGGACATCGGCCTCAACACTGTCGATTATCTCATTTACGCGCACCTTACAGAAATGTACACGGGACCAGAACTCTACCAGTGCTACCCATGACTTAGGCTTGGGTAACTGCACCGCACGACAGCACTCCCTCATTCGAGCCAGGTACGCCTTCTCCAACCTTAGCATCTCGTATATCGATGCCAGGCGCTCCTCATATCTGTACAAATACTGGGTCGACCAGTTCGAGAGGGTGCGGAGTAGCCCGGCAAGCGCAGTCACACCTAACGCTACCCTTCCCACGAGTTTTTCTGAGCTTGCAACCGAAGGTCGCATTCATACCGATTCGCCGGACCGTCTGGCAATATCCACAGTAGTATGGTGAAGAAGACGTTTGGGAATGACAATAGTTTTACCGTGCTCGAAACACTTCAGAGGGAAGTAGGAGCTTCACGGCTCCTCTCAGTTTTCCAGAAGTGCTTCTGCTAAAATGACCTACTTTTCTCTCTCTGATGGAGAGGCACTGCCACCACCAGTGAACGTGTCCCGAATTGAAACAAGTTCCCCAGCCGTCATGGATTGATCAAGTTTGAGCACTTCATCTAGGAGCGATTCTAGGGTACTGCTGCCGACGGCCGCGTCAGGGAGTGCCATTCCAAGACCCGCAAGTCAACTCCTTAGGGTAAGCGTATAGATCCGGCGCATACCGCTCTCCCATATATTCTTGAATAGGTACAGTATAGCTTCCCAGATGCTTGGTGGAACTTAAACGCAAGAGCAGGCCTTAGCCGTCGTCACGCACATGCTATATCCACAACAACTACTAGTATAGCCAAGGAGATGAAAGCAGCGTCGCCTCGTTTACGGATGAACAGAAGAGCTTCAATAATAATAATATTGATGATACAAAACACAACACCACCACCGCCGCCAGCCTGCGAGACTCATAGGAGTCCATTAATTAAGTCTACAGCGGCGGCAGCGGCAGCGATAGCAGGCACGATAGTATAACAACTATCGAGCCCGCCAAAATTTATGTTACGAGTCGGTTTCCGATGATTGAACTTAACGAGACCAAGTCACCATCTCCCTCGGCTGTCCCGTCGCGCTGCAGTAGAGTGAGCCACACCGCCTCGGCCCTAAGACACATTCCCCGCTGTAATACAGCGCCACCATCACCTTCATCAGCCGGCCACCTCCATTCGCAAAGGTCTTCTGACAGATGGGAATGTGTCGCTTGGATGCCTCATCATGAAATGTTCTCCCACAGTGCGGGCACTTCACCATGTGTTGCCGCTCATGCTCCGCCTGTAACTCGGCAAATTTTTCAGCAGCCAGCTGACGCTCGAATGGATCGCTAGATCGGCACGAGGCAATCGCCGCCTACAACGGGCAGCTTCCCTTCCGCGAGTCTGCCCATTCTACTCTGAAAGCTTCGCTCTGTTGTTTCCACTTTGTCGGCTTGGGTCTCTGCGGCCCCTTTTTCTTCTCTTGCAGCGCCTTCCGTATCAGCTGTTCCTTGTTCTCAAACTCCTGCAAACGCGTCGCGACCGCATTGAACCTGCCAGCCCCAGTGCACAGGTTCGATCCCCGGCTGCGGCAGCTCACTCCCGTCTTTTCTCCTTAAACACCTTTCGGCAAACCTTCTCGTGCTTCTCCAACGAGTCTTCCTTAAAACTCTAACAAGCTTCATCCACTTTTCCCCAGCCCCAACTCAACTACCCTTCCGCACTGGTGGCACTTGACCATCCTCATCTGTTCCTCCGGGTACTCCCCAACTCCCGCCTCGCCGATGACAACCACGCCGCTTGAGACCTGCGGCGCGCTCCTCCTCCTGCTGGGCTTGTCATTCAACGATGAGGCGTCCTACAGCCAAGATGAGACCAGCAGAAACCCAGATCCTACCTGCTCTTCGGCGAAGCGATGCCGCTCTGGCTTATAGTGGCGGATACTCGGACCTATCACAAAGCATCCACGAGAGAAATCCCGATGACTGACGCTACCCGAACTGTGGTGCTGTCGACGCAAAGAAACATGCTCGTCGACTTCGGGAGAGTACGCTGCACCCCTGCCACCTGCGAGATCATTACCCGCCCGCCGGTAATACCGCTCCTTCGGCGAATCATCGGCGTAGGTATCCTTACTATACCTGCAGTACACCGTCTGTCAAATGAGGAACCAATTGACTACCCCGCGCGTCGGTTACCGCTGTACGGGCCACCGATGGTCCTACTGCCGGAAAAGATACCTCCAGCAGGGACGTCCCCCAGAGGACTGTGAATCCTGAGTTTGAGATAGAAGCGAAAGTCCCCCGAACACCTCGACCTTGCCATCTGATTCCCAGGCGCAGTTGCGCTCATTTTGCTCTTCAACAGAGTCAGACTGGTCTTCAGTGTTTTAAGTTCACCTGTGGAGACCGAAGGACGCGCCCCGGAGCTAACCGCCGGAGGAGAAGGGCTCCCGCTAAACCTGCCCCACAGTACTTGGCAGATACGCCTAGCCCCACTACATTCGATGATCCGATGGTGAAGAGTAACGATGGCGAGGCGGTTGGGATGTACTGCTATGATGCCTTCCACCCGAGTTCGATCCAAACGGCACCTACTTCTCCATCTGTAAAGACCTCCCCTCCCTGCTGCCGTACCTTCCTCGTGGTGACATACCGCCCCCCTTTGTCTGGACTAAAACTGCTATTACTACCACTTCGGCCACCCCCACCACCACCCTGCATCATCAGCTTAGCGGGGCTATTATACCCCCTCCCTCCGAGGTGCTGTCGAGTCGATGCCCCCGACGTCCAATCTTCGTGAGTAGCAACATACGTTGATCTAGTGGATGGCGTTATCTCCTCTCTAACGGCGGCAGCCACTCCCCTATAATAATCCATAGGGCTCCGTTAAACTAGCGATCATTTAATTGAATTACTCAGCACAACAACAACAACCGGCTGCTGACAACAACGTGTAGGATTGTGTAATGCGAGATTCATGTTAGCGGACGATATAGGTACTTGGAGGCTTTGGAGCGCAACTCGCCATGGAGGGGCTTCAGTAACCTAAACCATCCCAACTATACAACTGAATTCAAACTAACTGAGTGCATCCCCAGCATACGCCTACGGGGTCGAACGGCCCCTATCACTGATCAAGCAGTGCTGCAGAGGTGTCCTACTGGCTACCAAATTTACTGCACCAACCCAGTCAGAATAAAACTACCCCACCAGAAGCTCACTATCTACCCAGCATCATCACTCTTACGTATCAAACGTCTCCCCATCAAGCGTAAAGACAGTGCAGCCCTGCCCCATGGCCTTCAATGTCGAAGTGCGCTTAAGGTCCCCGTTCAAAAGAGCTACTTCGCCAAAAATGCTGCCCGCTTCGGTATAGCGACGGAGCTCCTGCAACGCAAATGCTACTACTGTAGGGATCGTCGCCAAGGCTACTTTGCCATCTTTGTCAAAGGCAGCCGCCACGCCATCCTCTAGAATATAGAGACATTCTGCATCGTCCCCTTCATCACAGATGATCTCATCAGCATCAAACAGATCACGCTGGAGCTTGCCCGCCAACTCGGACTTTTCGTACCTAGTATAGATTCGCTCGGCCCCCTCCCCATATTATTAAAACCAATCTATTAACGCCTTGCCGAGGGCAGCCTCTGCTGCAGATATGCGATCCTAATGTGCGATGGAATAACAAAAGTCCCCGTCTGGATAACTTCAGACGGATGTGAAAAGATACCGTACCAACTGCTTTGCACATATCGAAGAACATAATTAAAAAGCAATCGCACCTTACCTATTTAAGATACTAAATGCCGAGCAGGACTCAACAAAATCTTCATTCTCCTTCGGTGAGATCGCATCCGCAGTGCGCAGCATCATTCGGAAGCTGTCGGAATCGAGGCCCCAAAGCTGCATGGTCGCTAACAGTACGCGACAGTAGCAGACCGCACTTACCTTAACTTCGCTGGTGGACGTCACCGTTGCCGCCCTCGGTGCATTATATAGCAAGGCCAGCTCTCCGAAGAGGCTGCCGGGCCCAAGGTCCATTACCTGAGCCTCATAATGGAGCAATCATAAGTACTGGACAGAACTTTGCCGCCCTTTCCAGCCTCGCTCGGGTCCCTCTTAACGAAGACCTCTAAGGAGCCCTCCGACACAATGTAGCATGCATCTCCCACGTCTCCTTGGGCTATGACATCCGTGCCAGCAGGCACCACCTTTGGGTACTAACAGCAGCAGCGAGGTGTTATGAGATAGAAGCACTGATGATGCAACTCACCATTGCCATGATAACGTCATCAACGGCTTCTGGCTGGAGGTGCCCGAAAAAGACCTGAATTTCGAGGCGCGTGAATTACCCTACCGGAAAGGTGCTCGCTACCTGCAAACGTTGATTATTATTAATTATGTCTTTAAGCAGTTCCTTATCAGAATCGTTCTTATCGAATACGGGTTTGGTCCAACTTTCGACGGTTGCTGTCGGGACGCTTTCAGCAGAAACCCCTGCCCTTCGAGACCGACCGGCCGCTGCCTATCGAGAGGTAAGATGGGGTTGAATGGATACTTACCAGATCAGTGTTGCCTTGCTCTCGTGGCGTCAATGGCATTATGAGACGGATGATGATGAATCTAACACCGAAGCGCGGCTTTCGACAATCTTGCAATCTTACACACACTCACATTTCCGTAACGGACGTCTCCGTTTCACGTACGTTGGAGCGCGTGAGTAATAGATAAATCTATGGAATCGGTTTGCACCATCCTTCCTCCTGGGAGAACCAGCTACCTGTGGGATACTGGTACGCCGGAGAGGCCATTGCCTTCGGCCACCTGGGTCAGCGTTGGCGAGGCCACGCGCACGCGCGCAAATGTCCTCGTTCACCATACACTGTTACCTTACCTGTTATAGGTCTTCAAATAGGAAATCATGACATTTCCCCAGGAGTACACACTCTTCGTGTTCTATCGCTACATTACTCTTCATTGTCCTATCGTTACTATTCTGGCCCATTAGTCAACATAGGCTTGAATGGATGCTCTCAACTATGCCAACAACACTGTACAAAGTACACGAACTACACTGCGGACTTGTGTGGTCTCAGAGAAATCGGTTGTGATTGAGTTGTTTAAAGTTAGTCAGCGTTATTGTTGATATATTGTTAGATTGGTAAGCCGGAGATTGATAACACCCCCGAGAGACCATGAGATAGCTAACACACCTTAGTTATTCGGTAGTGTCAGAAAAACAAGGCCAAAGTTCAAGGGCGACAAACGCCCGAAAGAAGAGAGCTCTCCAACGTTATAACAACTCCGATTCACATCTCGCATTAAGTGTTGCAATTTCTGTCAAGATGCAATCGTAACACATAGTAGTTGTGCGTTCATACCAATCACAGCAAACCATCAAGAGTCTCGATCTTTATGTCGTAATTCTAGACCAGTCTTGAGCGTCCAAACCTGCATACACTTATTCAGTTCTGGCAGGAATAGCATTAAGAGCACTTCCGCGCGACACTACAGATGTTCCATTACTACTAGTGTCAAGGTCCAGACCGAGTCTCAGCTGTTTTCTACTCAGCACAGCAGATGCAAAGCCATGGTTCGTGACTCACGTAACGTGAGTAACAGCAAAAGGTTTTCCGTTCGGCGGGTTGTACTTTACTATAAATGTGCTTTACCTGCAACTTGTATCTAATACGCGAGCCCACAGCGGAGGAAGAAGAGATACTTGTCGAGGACGTGTCAATACGTGCGCGCGCAACCCCCTTTTCGAAATTGGATTCCAACTGGAATTTCCAGCGGTAAGTCATTTAGCGTGTCTTCGAATCCGTACCCAGGGTTTCCTACAGTCACCCGCGCCTCGGTTAGGCCTTCACGGTCTTCTATTCGCTCCCTCCTTCATGGTTTAGCCACTGCATGTGCGTTCTTGGGACGCGCGGGCTTGCCGCTCCGATTGTGGCTGATTTGTTACTTTTCTCACGCGTCCGACAATCCAGCCGAGCCTCTTGGTGATATCTGCCTCTTGACTTTGTGTTTTGGGCAGCACACAGGCCCCAGATAGTCTTGTACTTTGCGTCTCGCTATACGATCCCGTGCGTGCGGCACGCAGCGTGCCAGGGGTGGTTCTCGCAGAAAGTACTAGCTGGAATCCCAATTTGCATTCCACAGCCTGCGCTGTAGTTGCTGTGACTGATCACATTGGTCGATTGGTTTTTCCTTTGTTTCCAGTAGTCTGATTCTTGCGCTTTCCAATGGTTGGGACTAGTGCCTCTCTGGTCGTCGCCGATCACGAAATTTGTATCCTTCTATTTCATAGCCGTGTGGGTTATCTACATTGTACTCGACTGTTTACTACAGGCTTGCTCTTCTAATGCATCTTAGTATCTTTGGCCACATGCCATCTACTATCATCGCAGTGTTGGATCATCTCTTCCGCCGAGGGGCAGATACCCCATGGCAGATACTGTGCCAACGTGTACGGTAACTTTTTCTCCAAGCTAGTCGCGACTCCTGATGGTGCGGTCTCGATCAACCTTAGCGGGAAGACCGCAACTGTCACCGTTCAAACTGACTCGCACACGGTTGATGGGGCTACTGGTATGGTTAACTTCAATCGCAAAGGGCTGCAATATGATGCCAAAATGTTCCCTTTCATTCGACACCTTTGGAATATGAGGTATGACTCAGCCAAGAGCGAGCTCCACCTCGTCAGTTCTGTCATCCACTTCGAGGCTGGATGCAGCGTTTTCAAGCGCGCTGCAATCAAGAAAGCTCCAATGACCAGGAAGCTTGCTGGCAACTCATTTGGCTATGCAGCTTTTTGCTCATCCCGAAGCCAGGAAGGGCAGGGAGTACATGCTGAGTTTAACTTCTACTCTTCTAGCCTGGAAGCTACAATGGAGCTCGGTAACGTGAGAGTAGCGCTCTATGGTGTCAAGTATAACAGGGGGACGGCTGACCCCGACGGCAACGAGGAGGTCCGTGTATCATTCCCTAGCCCCTCCGAATACCCATATCTCGAGTACAACTTCAAGCTTAGATACAGTCCAGGCGCAGATGCCCTGGTGATGTCTCGGACTGCCGACGGAGGAAGCTCAAGCTTGACATTCTCGTCATGCTAAGTCCTCCCACACTAACGGGCGGACCATGCTCTACAGTGACCACTTAGGCTGGTTGCGGTCGAAACTAGACCGTCGAATGGACCTAGACTAGAGGTAAAGATGATTAACCAGGCCAGACAAGCCGTATTCTGTTGACCATGATCTTTGCTTTCTCGTCGCATGCCCGTTTTCTATCCATCAGCTGGAAGAACCTTCTCAACTCTCCTTTTTCACCAACTGCTTGGGTGACTCCTCTAACACTGGTTGTTGCGTTCATAGAATTTTAACGCACCCGAGATCCGACCGTGGCCTCTACGCTGCAGAGTTCACAGTGCAGCGCTCGGTCGAGTAGTCTGATTCGACTGGTCTGTGTTTCTGCTGCTGTCAATGTACAAGTAATTTGCAAACTAAACTTTGTAATTAGTAACCGCACTTGAAGTACGAGTAACTTCAGTCAAAAGCGAGTTTAAAAGGATCAACGCTTCTTTGGGTCCGTCACCTTATCTGACTCACCTATAAACCATAATCCAGTTTCGCTGGCCAATCGTATGAGAAATGAACTACAGTGGTATCTTTGGAGCCACATCCTGCAGTTGTGGTGAGCTAGAGAGTATCACATCATCGCAACGCAAGTCAGGAACTTCTAAAGTCGCTTTTAAAGAATCGCGAAGATTATGTTGTAATGGCGATTTCGAGCTTTTGGGTTGGAAGATAGTAACGAATCCCGATTAAACCGAGGATCCGATAAATGAATATAATAAGACATGACTCACTGTATGCGATTTGAAGGGACAACCGCGGCCGTGGTGGGGAGGTTACGAGTAGGCATACAGCAGCAGATAGATAAATCCAGCGATGCGTTATCCACATGGACAAGGAATATCAATTCCATGACACACACTAGGGTGCAACCAGTACTTACAGTAGCTACCTCTGCTTCTTTTGTTGCAGAAGGCGTCGCATGTCTCAGTGCTTGTCATTGTGGTGGTCGCAGTTGTCGAAGTAGTTGTAATGTTAGATGTGGTTGGTGAGGTCGTAGCAGCAGGTGTAGTCGACGAAGTTGATTGCTCGCACCAGCAGGGTATGTCGGTAGCATAGCATACCTTTGGGTTCAGCCATGCCTTGCAATAGCTACCTTTGTGGAATTTTCTACAGTGCGCATCACCAATCTTGCAATCCAGGGACCCAGAGCTAGTGGTAGATTGAGTTGTGGTTGTTGCAGTTGTCGGAGAGCCCGTCGGAGTTGTTGTTGTGGTAGTTGTTGGACAGCCCGTTGGAGTCGTGGTTGTTGGACAGCCCGTTGGAGTTGTTGTAGTAGTGGTTGTTGGGCAGCCCGTTGGAGTTGTGGTTGTAGTACTTGTGACTGTCCTCGAAGTAGTAGTTGTAGTAGTACTTGTGGTTGTCCTCGAAGTAGTGGTTGTAGTAGTACTTGCGGTTGTCCTCGAAGTAGTGGTTGTAGTTGTCGGACAGCCCGTCGGAGTTGTTGTTGTGGTAGTTGTTGGACAGCCCGTTGGAGTTGTTGTGGTAGTTGTTGGGCAGCCCGTTGGAGTTGTTGTTGTGGTAGTTGTTGGACAGCCCGTTGGAGTTGTGGTTGTAGGAGTTGTTGGACAACCCGTTGGAGTTGTGGTTGTAGTACTTGTGACTGTCCTCGAAGCAGTAGTTGTAGTAGTACTCGTGGTTGTCCTCGAGGAAGTGGTTGTGGTAGTACTTGTGGTTGTCCTCGAAGTAGTGGTTGTAGTTGTCGGACAGCCCGTCGGAGTTGTTGTTGTGGTAGTTGTTGGGCAGCCCGTTGGAGTTGTTGTGGTAGTTGTTGGACAGCCCGTTGGAGTTGTGGTTGTAGGAGTTGTTGGACAACCCGTTGGAGTTGT
>JAAPAO010000199.1:0-40291 GCA_013115145.1 Perkinsus chesapeaki
GAGGTCGAGTGCGAGTGCGTTTTACCCCATGAACCCCTCTACCTGTCGCGTTCACGAGTGATAGCGGATAAGTCACATCAAGCAACTACTGATACGTGTGAAAGCAGAGTTGTGTCATGATGAGACTTGGGCAAATCACTCTCCAGTCTGGCGCCCATCGGGAGAAAGGTGGCTCCACGAGACTGACCCAACATGATCGATTGGAAGTGTTCTTTCCAATGCTCCCTTCCCATCCTACACTACTTTCACTATATTATGAGGCTCATAGTTTGCGCCACCAGAAGAGAACCGATTCATTTCTGAAGTTTGGCATGATCGGAGTGGCTGGCAAAGACTCACTGCACACCTCGGAGGAGCGTCCCCCGTGACACCGTAAAAGCTTGCAGCCGTTCATCAAGTGACGCCAATCTATCCGCATTCGCAGCGTTCCTGCATGTTCCTGCGTTTCTGGTTGCAGAGCATCTCGCTCCTGTTCATCACTGCCGAAGGCAGCTCCCCAACTCACAGGCTGGTAGCATGTGAGAAGGCAGTCTGTGCTCCTGGAAATATGGATGCGAACAACTGCGGTAGAGATGATAAATGGTGCGATTGGGCGAGCAAGAAGTTGGTTGGGGAGGCTGGATGGTGTGATACTAAGGCGAGCGCCTGCGCATATGGCAACCGAGGGTATCATTTACAACAGAGCTGCAGCTGTCACAAAGGGCATACCGAACAAGCGTAAGAGTGCCAAAGCTCCCCTGTTGCCTTCAACCCATTCAGCAGTTTACGGCCATCTTCTGATCACATTGCCTTCGAGACAGCAGCATTTTCATCGATACTTTTATACTTTTTCTGGATACCGATTATATCAGTTTTGCGTTGGGCGACTACATAGTCCTAGTACGGTAAGATATGTGGGAACCTTTGACGACGTCAAATTGACGTGGTCAGTACATCTAGTGGATCTCTACTTTCGATCGGTGTTATGCACAAGTACTCCATTTTTGGGGCATCATATCCGATTTATGGCCATTACCAATGAGTGGAATATTATTATTGCAATGGGAGGTCAAAATGATTATCAACTTGTGAGGTTCAATTTGATGTGACTCTTATAAAATATTTCTTGATGCATGACTCTGACCAGTTCTGATAGCTTTCGAGTTGAGTGTGGATTATGGGGATATATACGACCCTGGCAAGATTCAAGCACCATGAAGCAGCTTCAGTCCTTAACAGGGAGATTGCCCGTGTTGCATCGACAATCAGAGCCGCTCGATGGTTCTCCGGGCGCCCCGACCAAGACGTGTCGATGATGTGCTCGGACATCAGTTTATAAGGGTGCATTATTATACTGCATGGGTTAGTTATGGCGGCAGCGTCGATTTGAACAAGTTCTCGGACTTACAGTGAGCAAGCGATGACACCAATTGGGGTGACCTTTGACAGTCTGAGTGTTAACGACAATCTGCACATTTTGGGCGTGACGTGGAGTTCAGTTGCTCCACAAGATTGATGATACCTTGCCACCGGACATGTATGATGATCAAAGTTATTATCTTCACTTCAATAGAGGAAAATTATACGCTATTCCAGAGTGATACTATCAAATAGAGTCGTGCTACTCTTAACGGCCTTGGCTGGCACTAACAGTGTTGGAAGATACGAACTTGGTTGACAACATGTATCGGAGAATGGAAGAAAATATTCAGACGAATTCATTAGGTTCTTTCATCTACTCTAATCTGGCCATTCGATCAGGCTCATTGACTCGGTTAGTAACCGACGGTTACCACAGTCTGACGGTGAAACTGAGGATGATCGTCGGATATTCCGACATGGAAGACTTGCTCGTCTACTAAAAGGGACTGTCTCTGTGCCGCAATAGCTCCATCCGAACGCAGTGGAGCAGTTGACCATATTGCCCCTTAAGTATTCGTCCGTATCCTCCAATCCCAATGATTATGCATTCTTGCTCACCGATTCTACTCTTCCTTGTCGTTGTGGAAGGTAACAACCCAACTAAGCCACTGGTACCTTGCACGGAAGCTGTGTGTGCCCCAGGCAGTATGGATGATAGCAACTGTGGAAAAGACGACAAATGGTGCGATTGGTTCGCGCATTATATGATTGGAGAGAATGGCTGGTGTGATACTACTAATCACCACTGTGAGGACGGTAACCAAGGATACCATTTCCAGGAGCGCTGTAGCTGTCACTCAGCGAATGAAGGATAGGTTTATATGAATTGAGTACGTTGTATTTAATAACGACAAAGGTAAATGATGTCAGCGTCATACCAGCCCCTTCTTGAATCGTCACTGGTAAATGATGTCAGCGTCATACCAGCCCCTTCTTGAATCGTCACTGGTAAATGATGTCAGTGTCTTACACGTCCCGTATTGAATCGTCCTTTCGTACTATTACTTATTATCAATCATTTTAGTCGGTATTATGCACCGGTATTTGGTGACTTTCGTTTCATTCTAACCGGGAGGAGCCTGGTCCATGACTCATAGTTGGCTGGGCCAACTTAGCTCTACTGTAGGATTGTAGTGAGGACAAATCACTATTAGTGACTCACTAGTTGGGCTCGGCTTGCGGGAAATCCAGTTTTTCCAAGCACGATGGTCATTCTTATCGCGCGGTTAACAATAAATGCTACGATTAGTAAAGTTCGCTGGCTTCTTCATGAGCAGCTTTCGGCTCCCATTCCCCAATCTCCCGAATAGATATCAAATTCATTTGGACCTATTTTTCTGAGCCATCTCGGGGCCAGCTTTCATGAGGGACGTTCTTCACTTTTGTTCCAGTTGTGATTCTAATGCGTCTTTCTTGGACTTCATATAACTCAAAAACGATTGAATGAAACTCAGACGTTTGTTAATGCAACAGCTTCATTATTCAGCTTGATGAGGAAGTGATTAATCGTGCAATGATGCTCAATTGTCAACACCTGATCCTGTCAGCGCCGACTTGAGATATTCTCGACAACGACTTAGTATTATCTTCATATCATCTTCAGTTATAACCTCAACAGTCCTCGATGCCTAACAACACAATAAGTGTTCACAGTGTGTCGCCGATGGAATCCGGAACCGACTCTAAATTTGTTCAATTCGGCCTTGAATGTTTCAATAAATGTTCTAAAGCCAGTCGCGAGGATCTGTTGCTGAAAGACCGGCAGCTCACCAAACTCTTCATTAGCTGCCGACTGGACAGCTTCGGGGGCTGCCATAATACAACAATAAACCAAAGTGAGGGGATGACATACTCATTTCATTGCCGACAATCTCCATTAGATCGCTTATCGCCATCGGTGTGTCATAAGCTTCCTGCTCCTGAAACAACATCGACTCACCTCTCAGCTATCAGGTCCCTCCCTACCTTGACATCATCATCAAACGGCCATTCCCCAGTTCGTCGCCACGCTGCTATGCAATACCTATGGTCTACTAACAAAGGCAAACATGTCCCTTACCGGCAAGCTTCCCAATCTCCACAGTCTGTACAATGAGTTAACACTTCATCAGGATTGCTACTTATAGTAAGACAGACATCACAAATTAATGGAATGTCATCTGATACACATAACCATATAACTTGACAACAACCATTCCTGCCTCACCTTGCTCACTTTTGTTCGAGGCTTTACGCTGAGCCTCTCGTCTGGCTCCCCAAGTCAGCAGCCTTGAGGAGTGCCCTTTCGGGCAGGTTACATCACCCTGGGGCATCATTATCAACATAGTAGCCCCCGCTCCGCTCACCCCCATTTCCTCGCCAGGCTTATAGTCTGGGATAGCCTTCCAGTCTTGCGGTACACCATTGCTGTCCCTTAAAGTGTGATCGGGCTCCACCTTAACATTCGCCATCTCAGCAGGATACTCCCCACCGTGGCCACTGTAGCTTAATACTGCATCTAAGCAGCTTATATATTATCATAATTAATAGAGCCAGGCTGACCTCCATTCTTCTTTATACTGTCAACAGTAGCAGGCCACCAGACTATCGCCACTGCATTCGGGTCATCAGGGCCAGCCTGAGAGACAGCAAGGTGAGGCTGTTATAACAGTCAGTGTTAGCAGCCGACAGATTACAAACGAGATTGTTAGTAGTTTCCTATAGCGTCTACTATATATTTGATAACAAATTCAACGGGAAGCCCGAAGGATAGTGATGTTAGTGAATAAAAGCAAGTACAGAGATGAGGAAGGCTGCCATCGACGTGTTACCGAGAGTAGGAACATTTCACGAAAATCCTGTCGGCTATTTTGCTTCTTCCACTAGGGGACAATTCATTATAGCAACTCGGTGAGAGATTTCTGAGGCCTAATCGACACAAGCATGCCCACCTCATCATCAACTAGTTCCCATTTGACGAGTATCTTCATGCCCTTCTTCAGACCATGAACCATCACAGGCTCGGCGGCCGCGGCAGTGATGACCTCCTCCTCTTCGCTATCATCAAGCTTCACCTTCCTGAACAACAGCTCAAATCACCCAACACTAACGACCCTCACTTTGCTTGTTGTTGGTCGTCGACCGAATCGGTAACGTCCACTTCTTTATCTGGATTTATGTCAGATGCTGGCCTCTTAGACATGCTGATAAGTGCAGCTCTAGCAATCAACAAATTTCACCATAACCACCCATTGCTCGTAACGCTCCTCGTGGGGGTACTTTTTGACAAAATTTGCCTACTGCGAGCTCTGAATCACAATGTTGGATGTCGCGTGGGCTGCTAAACGATACAAGCCTGCCAAAGAAGCACTTATGCCCTCTCAGAGAGTTGGCATCTAAGGAAATTCCTTCATGGCTCCACGGGCATCAGGCTCAACCGAGCTAACTGCAGCAGATACTCCCGAACTGATATGCTGTATCTCCCATCAAATTCGACAACCTTGGTTCATCGCTCACCTCCTAACACCTAGGTAAATACCCTCTCTCCCCTCGGCGACGCGCAACCAAAAAGTGACACATTAGCCCATACGATGAAATCTAGGAACATTCTCCTCCCATTTCCCATTACGATCTTCGCAGACATTGATATTATTTCATATACAATTTTCACAGCCATTTGGTAATAATGAAACACTCACGGTCATTCCGAGCACCCCGACTAACTCATTAAAGGCTCGTCAACTACCATTAACAAATAACAATAGTATTAATCAATTGGTCCGAGATCACCATTTCATTTTCCCCAATAACAACTCCAACACTTCAGCAACTACTAGAGACAGGCTTCAATTGTACACCAAATTTGCGCTTCAAAAATTTACACGCTCGACTGTGGCCCCATCGTCAAAGCTCGACCAGGCCTGGCTGCACTCGGCGATGATGATGAGGACGACGAAGCCGATGGCGTAGTAGCCGCGATTGCCGGTACTTGGACTTGCCACAGTGGCCTTGCCGACTCCAAGCGATGTGTCGGTACATCGATAACGAGCACGTAACTGGGCATCATCCGGTAAAGAGTTGACGGAAGTGTGGTACTACTTATTGCCGGTTATAATGAGTCTTCTTCCCTGTTCGTCAAACTGGTGTGCTACATAAGGAAAGTCTGTCGGGACACCATCAACCGTGGATAGGAATGACCTCAATACTGCGTGCTCGGGGTTGTAACTAACAATAGTATAATATTATATTTTCGGGAGTGTCGGGAGGTCTCAAGAGGATTCCCAGTGGTGGCAGCACTGCGTAGATTTTGAATAGCAAACCTCAACAACACTAACTCGGACTCAGCTGTCAGGTTTACAAAATTCATTCCCGACTATTTCCAGCTTCAGCCGTTTATTAGCTTCTTCACGATGGCGGCCGACTCCGGGCCCTCAGACCAGGGATGCCAGAGCAGCAGCAGGTCCAACTAGCCTCACCTCCGAACGACCATATCATCGCCATAAAGCATCCTTGGTAATCTCATCCTCTTTGCCGTTGTTGCTGTACTCTTGGCTGTAGCCGCGCCGGTAGTAGCGGTCACTCCCTCCGCCGTACTTCTTGTGAAGTCCAGAAAGCCCACCATAGGCTTGGTGACCAGACCACCGACTCCTCGAAGGATACCCTTCCCAAGGCCATTGATACCCTAAATAAGGATCGTCTCAGATTTCCCGAGCATCGTAGGAAAATATTCCTGGCGCGAAAATGCGATATAAATTAACTCCAACAGAAACATCCTCCTTAGCATTCCCTCATTTGTCACTCCCAGCAAATGTAATCCAATTTACCCCACACATACTGAAACCTCATACCGTAACTTCCGCGTGGTTATCAGATATACCCCCCCCCCTCGGCAACGTCGACTTACTTCTTGTTCCACGGCTTCAACAGGCTTCAACACAAGACCGGATATCCCGGACAGTATGCCTCTGCCAAGTGAGGCAGCACCAACAGCTACACCGTCACCGACATGGACCGGCCTATTGCGCTGGGCGAAACGCTGACGATCTTGTTGGAACCTTAGGAGCTTGATGAAGGGAGGATGCGACACAAATCATACACGTGACAGGTTGATAATGCATAATGATGATGATGATGGATATAAAATGATAAAGTTGATAAAAAATGTATTCCCGGTGAAAAAAAGTCACAATAAATATTGAAATTGAGTCTACGTAATTGCTAGTAATACTTCCTCTGAAAAATACCAGCCAATCATTTCGCCTCATAAAATACTTCCAACTAATGCTTACTCGTCATCCTGAGTCAACACGCTCATCGTTTGTGCCGCTGTCCCAGCGATCTTCCCTAAAGAATTGAACACACCAAACGCGGTGTTACGGACGAATGAGCGCGCGCCCTTGGCCGTTCCACCCGCAACACTCAGCACGTCTCCAGCACTCTGAACCTGTCATTGCGGTCTGGGCAGGAGCGTAGTGGGGAAGCTTACGTTCATTATGGCAGAGTAAGGCTCATAGAAGAGGTCTGAGATACCCTGACTCACATGGTTGAACAAACCAATAGGATTGCCGATAGCGTCAGCCGAACCCATGATGGTTCGAAGTTCGCGGAACCTAGACAAGATTAGCGGGAAAATCGGTATGAAATTGGCTTACAATTGATGCTTGTAATGTTCGGCCACTATAGTGTTTAATGAGCTCCTACTCACACTGAGACTGTATAATATCAAAGCATTCAGCTGCACAGGAGAATGGTCAACTGCCGACATAGACGCCAAGACGCGGTACACCAAGCTGTAACTGCCAAAACCACCTTCAGGTCACCGTAGCAGCCACACTTACTCTTTAAGAAACTTCTGTTCAGTGTTGCCTGGGCTGAAGGATACGAAGAGCCGCGTTGGATGCAACGTGAAAACCTACGAGTCATATCAACGGGAAGGAAGGTGGACACGTACGTCAAAGTGAAGATCATTGCTGCTGTCCTCTGGCAGGAGCTCGATCTCTGGCTTCACTTCAACCGCCCAATGCTTGCTCTTACCACCGACAAATTGGATACCTTCGACCAAAGATACCTGCAGGAACTTCTTGTCGCCGGGGAGAGGCGAGGAGCTGCTGCTTACCATGTCGAATATGAAACCAAAGTCAAACGCCAGTTCAGACTCCTGGACAAGCACACTGAAGTTCTCAAAGTACCTGATAATGGTGAATCGCATTCATGTCCCAAAGCACGGCTCGGATAAGCGGGTATTCAACCCAGCTCTCGCCGATCTTGATATGCATCTAGACATTTCAAAAAGCGCAGGTGTATCACCTGGAAGGCGGATCAAGCACACTGCTGTAACATTTAGAGTGAGTTAAGATAGTCATTGAAATGGACTATCGGATTTCCAAAATTCCGTATCATCTCCCCAGAGAAGGCCATCTACGTGATCCTCAGTACCCGCGTAGGACTGTCTAAAGTAGCAAAAGATGAGACATCGTATGGACTTACGCCGGTGGAAACAGTTACGACTACACATCGGTAGGAAAATAATATCAACAGTAAATTATTAAATCATTTTCCGATGAGAGTGAAGCCAAAAATGAAGTAATCGCCGAACACGAGCAACTGACGTGAGATCAGCATCGATGTCCCTCAAGGTCGCAGCCAGCTCCAGCATAGGATGAATTGGCTTTGGTAAGCCGGTCGCCGAACCCTGTGTTGTTCCATCGGTCAACGCTGCTCTGGGGTTACCTGGGGAGATGATGACAAGTATTCAAGATACCAACTTACCACAAGTAGATCGAGCAAACATAACAGGATACGCAGCGTTGAGATTTTGATTGTCCACACGGATATCTTGAACCGCGAGGTGGAAGTCCCTGAAAGTATCTTAGCTTGAAGCACGCCTTTGACAGCTGAGAAAGATACCTATGATTATGTCGTATACTAGCAACTCCTTCAATGCCGATGATTCCTGCAAATAGCAGTTCACTTCGAGGTCGCCCACGAACCGCTGCCACCAAAGATACGCCGACCCCCTTGAATTCAGCACGGTATCTAACGACCACCACAATTTGGCTAATTTCCCCCGAGTTCGAAAGAAAAGCGTGCGCCCTACACTGAGTCCACCGCCCTATCTCGACGGCTGTCATCACTCAACGGTCCCTGGGCTGCTGTGCGTGAGCTCGGTCTGATTGGCCCAGACGGCAAAGCCAACCGAGCTGCCCCAGTGCCGACAGAACTGCAAGAGAGAAGTAACCAACACGCCAAATGGTGCTTCTTACTCATTATAGAATATGAATACCTTTGTCGGGCCACTGCTGGTAACTTTATAACGTAGCTTCTGTTGTCTGCCTCTCAGTGGTGCCATCATAGTCCCAGAATGTTCGAAAGCTGGTACAGTAAGACCACCACCACTCTGGGCCGAGGCTCTGGTGGCCGACTGGGCTTGACTTGTCGTTTGATCCGGGATAAAGTCGACTATTGTACCTTACCAGAGGGAAGTGCTAGGAAAGTCCACCGAGAGCGAGATGCAGCTATCTGAGGCGATCGCCAAGCCCTGAATGTCGAACGGTAAATGCAATAATTTTTTGAACTCAGAAAGTAGACCACTATAATCGAACAGCCCACATCCACTCGACTCTAAGACATCCGAATAACATCGTACGACGACTTTTAACTACACACAGCAAATACCATCACCGAGGAGTTCAACTGGCACCAGAGTTGCGTGAAGCTCACACGGCGATATCCAGACACTATCGGGCACTGGCATCAACCACTTGGCAAGAAAAATAAAAATAGTTACTAGGTAGTCTGTGGAAATCCCGTTTGACGCATAGGGGCCGCATTCTCGTATTTGGTGGCTACACTGTACGCTGCTAAGACAATGATATCTTACTTCTCTTTGATGCCGGATCAAGCAGTATCTCCAACTTCTTTGGTTTCGTCGGTTCGTACCAAGCAAACGGTGTGGTGGAGTGCCTCAGTAATGGTATAAAGTAGGCCTAAGAGAACCAACTTCCTTGCAGATACGCTCCACATCAGCGAAAATCTTTATAGTGCGGAGTCCATTAACTCGCTCTTCCTTCAATTCAGCTTACCCTAGTGTGAGCTTGTCTTATCCACATCGACACATCTGAATTGTTCCTCACCGAATAGCTCGCTATGTTGTATTCTTCCGCGCAAAACACCACGAACACGCAGCTCCTATACGGTCGAACATCCACCCGAATGTTCATGAACATTCCTGAAAAATGACACGTCCCGACAGCAACCTTCGAAGCGTACCCTCAGTCTCTTGGAAGACCTGGCAGACAGAATCGCCAACGACACGGTCAACAGCCAGTTGTCCAGACCTGCCAGGAAAAAGGTCGCAGGTTCGACCCGCAGCGAGGGCATCTCACCATCCCCATCCAGTATCCTTGAGTCTAACTTGTAGCATTTTTGGTAAGTCAACTTGCCACCACTTGAAGCTCATCTGCTGCTCTGGTTCAAGCTCAAGAGCCGAGCTCGAGGGAGAGTCCTGATCCCGATAAATTTGCCAAATTAGTTTGATAACATTTCCTACAGCTTGCTTAATCATGATCCACCGATCCTTCATTGAGTTCACAACTACATACCTCGGTGTGACATGGACGCAGCGGACGGATAGATCCCTGAGGAGATAAGCTGTGATGATGATGAGAGCCAACAAGGATGTGGACAGTTTGGAAATACTCATGTGAACTTCTGATAGACTTCCTCCTCATGAAGAGTAGATACTTTAATTTTATCAAAATGAACGATGTAAAATCGAAAAGTTCAAAAACGAAACTGAATTTTAGCATTCAATAGCTGGAGAACTGACGAAGACTGGCCTTCTAAAGCCGCCGACTACTCACCGGACATCGCCAGATGTGACAACCCTAACCCCAAGCTCCTGTCGCTTGCGTGCTTCATTGCGCTCATCGCCGCTCTGGACTATCTCACCACCATAGTCGGATATAGGCAGCCGGCTGCTGGCAGTTGGCTGATGACCGACCCCATAGCTTCCGTTTTCCACGGCAATAGCGCTGGTGAAGCCAACAGTGTCGATGGAGAAGGGCCTGAGAGAGGAAGATAACATAACCATGTGATAATGAGACCGACGAGGAGAGCACGCTTAACTGGATTCAAGTTGTTGAAGAATATACAAATCTTGCCGATGCGCAAAAATACTAAATGAGCTCCAGTAATGCCTCCCAACGAGTTTTCAAAAGCTGATTGAAGTGGCTAAATCACTAGACACTATTAAATCTCTATTATGTTAACGAATAGAGCATAGTCCTACAAACAGTAAAACTGTGCGTTCGTAATGACCAGTATTCTTTTAAGAACCTACAGAGCTACTGACGGCAAATACGTTTACGACATCGCTGTCATTTCAAGAGGAAGTGCGGTACACTCCCGCTCACCTGCTGCAGGTATTATTAAGATAGGCTGCCAACTTAGTGCCATAACAGTCCAATGGCAATACCACTCCCGCCTTGACCGCTTCAGGATCGCTGGATGAGGGTCTGGCTCCCCAGTGAGCGATCCATCTAGGAGCTTGGAAGGCTTCGTCTGGTTGCTCACCATCATCAGTTTTCTCTTCGTAGGCATATCTCAAATATGGCTGAGGGACCGTCGACATCAACCAGTACCTGAGTCAGTCTAGACTTAATGAAAAGTTTCAATATCATAATTACAATGACTAGTAAATTATCAATCATAAAAACAAGGATACAGTACAGTTCAGAACGGAGCCGTCCTCTTGTCCAAGATAAAGCAGCAGACAATATTCTTAAAAAACGAACATGCAAATAATAATAACTAAGCCCTAATCTGTTATAAAAAGATTTGTATGATCGACAGTTTATCATCATTGTCGATCTTTCATACAAATATTTTATACATTTAATTATCGTACGCATCACCATGATACCACATATGTCAAAAATAATAAACAGGCAAATGCCACTCGATGAATCTACTATTGATTTCTATTTCTTAACGCGCCAGTGAGAGCAGCTTGATCCTGCTAAAGGCTCAAGACTTCCTCCATCACATGCCCCCCTACGGTGTGTGCAATATCAAATCTAACGGTTGTGTCGGCCGTGACACAATCAACAATAGCAGTCGTAATGGATTCCGATGCTCATCATGGAGGGTTAGAGTGATGGAAGCGTAGTAGCATTCGTTCATAGGCTCGCTTGGAGGCTTATCCTCAGTGCTCGCCTAAAAGACAATCAAAATCGCAAAACAAAAATCGCTTCGCTCCGCTAACCTCAACGTTCTCTGCCATTTTCCTTGCGTTTTTTCCTGCTTTAACCACAGCCAGATCCGCCGGCCAAATGACTTGAGGATCAGACCAAACATTCCCAAAGGCACACAGTCTCAATTCGAGGCGCGCGCCAAGATGAACAGAATGTAACTGACACAAGAAGCACGCAGCAACCTAAGATTCCAACTCTTTTTCCAGATTTCTCAACTTACATGTTCCTGACAATTAAGCGTTAGTGTTCCCGTAGATGAGTATGATGGTGGTGCTATCGGCAAAGGATGGCCTGGCCTCACCGGCACCACCTCAGAGGTGCAGGTGAGGTGGTAATCGACCGGAATAGGAAGAGTTGATCTAACAAAAGTAGTGCAGAATGAGGAGGACCTCTGTAGGGAAGTACCTTATTTTAACGGGACAGTTGAGAGTTATTATTATTTGTTTTGCTCCTTGGTCTCTATAATGGTAATGTCGCACTCCACAGGAAATGTACATGAATACTTCTTTATGAAGTCGGCCAAGGGAGCATCTCAAAGGGTAAAGCCGACTATTAGTTGGGCCCAACGCTGGCGATGATGCTAGGCAACTGAAAGTGACATCCGTACGGCACCAGCTTCAAGAGTTTCGTAACAAATTTTTGAAAAACAGGATTATAGAGGATAATTAGCTCTTCAGCATTGTTATGATCATATGCTTATATCCAATAATATATTATTAAAGACTAAGCTCTTCGGTTACACACTGGAAGGAAGGGAGAGTGCCGAGTGGCGAGGCATTATCGATATAAGTGCAGAGACAGACTTAACTTGAAGAGGGTAACATACGTATTGAATTTAAGAATCCCGACAGTCCCGGAAGACCAACGATACTGGAAGGATAACAGAAACTGAGGCATTTTTGCGGTAGTGAAGTCTGCGTTGAAGCTGCGCTCATTAATCGCCTCCTGCAATCAGCCTTTTACAACTAATACAAGCTTCACCGTTCCCTCCCTTTTCATATGCCTAACGACGCTCCTCCTCTTACCGATTGAAGAGCTCGATCAAAGACACTTCATTGCTGAATGGATTATCCAACGCTTCGGACTCCTCTTCCGTGGTATCATCCAGCGGTCTGAAGCTAAGCTTCGGAGGAGCTGCAAGGTGAGTACTGCAATCAACTGGGAAGTGACTTCACCTTGGTGATCTCCCCGCTGCTGCGGCCATTCGCCCGGCTTGTCGGTCAACATCCTCTGTGCACACAAAGCCAGCGGGACAGCGGCAACACCCTCCACCGGAACAGTAGCCACACTGTGAAAGGAATGAACACTGGTATGAGCCAGTGATGATGATACCTTTCCATCTCCTCTCCGGGGCGCGTGACTCTTAACTGAACTGGGGTGCCATAGCTATTCTTGACCAAGACCGCCGACATCACTACCAACATCTGAAACAAGCGGACGCAAACCCATCGTTCTTTTAGATCACAGCCCTACAAGCAATGGCGAGGGGAGCTAAAATCAACAAGTAGGACTGAAGAGTGTACGACTTTGATCATGGAACGTAATAGAAGAGTGGCCCGAATTCCAAGCTCGAAGAAGAATAGAGATAATCTCAACCGAGTTTGGATTCCATCCATCCGCAACAGGTGTGAGATGGAGGAATACATTCCTTCGCAAGGAGATAAAATAGAGAGGAAATCTCACAAGTAGATTGAAGCGGATATCATTCTCAAAGTAGGATTGAACCGTGGGGGACTTTAATCAGAAAGCTCTCGTCGATCTCGTCGAACATAACCCTCCTCCACCTTACCTTCCGACCATCCTCAGTAGCTGTGACTTCGCAGATTATAGCAGTCCCACCACTCCTAACCCCGCCGGAGATCGGCACCGATCCTTGAGGACGCAATACGGAACGTGTAGTGCCGTAGGAGTAGGACCTGTCTCACAAAGCTTCAACAACTTCACTCTTCCTCCCCCTCCCACTCACCTCGAACTCGCTCGCCCACCAACAGGCTCGATAATGGCATATGGCTCAAAGCCCACCACATCATTAACCGTGCCATCATCGACGTAATAAAGGTACTTACCTGATACGATCTGACGGAAATACGGTATTAACTATTATACCTTTCCTATCCAACGGTATCTTATCCTGCTCCCATCCATCACCCTGTATGCTCACAAATGCCCTATCCTTCGCCATTCTAGCATTATTAGTGGCCACATGTATGCTGATCTCCGTCAACCTTCGCTCCTCACCAACCCCAATCTTCACAGGCACCGATGATTCCCTCGATCGACCGCCATGGTCATGAGCCTCCCACGTCACCAGCAACGGCGACCCGCTCAAATTCCTTATACTATACGGGGCGTACTGCAACTTATCCGCTGCCTCCCCTCGTCCACTTAGCGGTTTTTTATCATTCCAAACCCGAGTGAATTCATTCATATTCTGCTTCAGTGCCCTCAGGAACGCCTGGCTGATGTTAACCATCAACAGCTGGTGAGTAGCTTCGACTGACAAATCATTCTTCTCACTCGCCCGTCCACCTTGGACCACCCCTATCCTCTTCTGCTTCACCAATACTTTATACATGCTTAAGCTTTCGTCGATTGTCCCGTTCTTTCCAGGATCAGCGGATTCGCTCTCCAAAAGAGGCTCCCAAGCCACCGCCACCGGATTGAAGAACTGCGATGCGATTTCAGCATTAATAGCATTTGTGGCTCGCTGGGTGACCAGCACGCCATGACCTGGGCCCACCCTCCGGCCACGGCGTCGAGATGACACACTACCGCTCCTCGGTGAATCATTGTCGAGGACGACACTATCGATTTCATCGAGGCTAAAGGGACTTCCTGTACTGCCGCCGTTATGCGTCATTTGGCAGTTTGCTATGAGAATATTCACAAACGGTGTGTTCGTCGTCCGACCAGAATCATTTACCAGTGTCAAATTGATCCGATGGAAGACCAAATCAAAGTCTGCCCGATGGACCGTACACACTTCATCAACTGGCTTTGGAGTTGCTGTGCTCGACGATGGTGACACATCACTGACCATGTCACCAGACTGGTCCTCATCTTTCCCTCCGCTGCCATCAGTCAAGGCCTCCTCCTCTTCCTCCCCACCTGACGCATACTTCATCAGCAACTCGTAGCTTGCCATTATTTGCATTATGTCAGAGTAGCTAACGTTGATATGAAGTGGCTCGAAATTCAAATGGATCGATTTGTTCTCGGTGATGAGTTTGTCAGATTCATAATCAGTCTCAATCAAGACGCTCACGAAAGCATCACAATCGTTCACAATTGCCCTCGCCTGCCCGCCAACCCCATCCGACCCCACCGTGATTGCGCTTGACTCAGATATCGGAGAAGTGGCCGCCACCTCACGCCTCTTCCACTCTTTCTCCAATCGATTGAGAGTATCGAAATCGTTGGTAGTAAAAAGCGTTCCGTTATGCAGAGTCACCTTGGTGTTCATCGACCCTGCTGTCGGCCCCCGGCTCGGAGAGGAGGTCCGTTCAACTTGGCAAACAACTGTTCCCCTCGTCACGAGCAGTCTCGAATCTGGTTCCTCCGTCGCCGGTAAGATGATGCTCGAGTCTATCAGGTTTGCTGTCACCACCATACTAGAATCATTTGCCTCCTGATTCGCACCATCGCTCTTTTGAAGGGTACTAGTATCATCTTCGATAGCATCGCCGCCCACGGCGACGGAGGCGGCGCTCCTCGGTGGTGGAGGAGGGAGGGGTGTTAAAGGTATCCTGAAATATACAAACCTCTGCGGTGGTGGTGGTGGGACAACAAAACGAAAGTCTGGGCATTCTCCCTAGTGTGACTGCTGCTATGCCAGGACAACGATCATCAATACCATACTATACCGTACGAAACCGATTGAATTGCCAACACCTATTATGTTATCGTTCGGATAATATTATCCAAGTTAAGGCTGTTATGAGCAAGATACCCTGTGGAGCTTCTATGGCTCATGACTCTCTCAGGAGGATGGGTCCTGCTGCATTATCACCGGCATGAGGATGAGGACGAGTAGTTGGTGAACGATTATTTCACATTATAACGTTTAAATATATTTCTATAATAATCATTTACATACAATAAATTATATAATTGTCAATGTAAACGAACCCATACAAGCTCTATAATCCTAACCTCTATACCTCCCCCCTCCTCCACATTCACCTACTCTTCATCTTGGCTCATAACGCCACCATAATCTTCATCATCATCCAAGGAGTAATAGCCCGACGAATCCACACTTTCACCGTCCCCAATCTCCGAGCTATTAGCTGTAAACATCCTCTCCAGCGGCCGATCAGTCTCCGTAGGGATGTCAGCCACCAAAGGGATGTCATCACGACTCGTATCACCGGAAACAGATGGTATAAACTGCGCCCAAATATATTGCCAGACTCTCTGGACCGCGCGCCGCAAAATCCATACTCGCACCCCAGACAAGTCCACCTTAACGCCCATGTTGTGACCAGGGAACTCCTGGCTCGGATCGTCCGGAGAATAGGTTTTCAGTTCAAGCACGAAGATGTACTCGTCACCCGGCCTTAGACTCAGCAAGGGCAACGACGCTCCTCGACCACTTGGTGGCAGATATGTAAAAGTTAGGTTGCCGATCTTAACGTGGAGTCTCATACCATAACTCCGCATGCTCAGGTTTACACTACTATGTGTCATCTCGCTGCAGGCGAACGGCCCGTCCTTCTCAGAGTTCTCCTCAAACCATTCGACCGACATAGCAGACCACACAAAAACCAATCGCCAGTCGGCATAGGTATCTCCATCGGGGGTGTAGACAAGGGAGGGTGGGGCTGTTGCCTTCCCAGTAGGTACCAATGTAGAGTAATCACTAGCCGAACTTTTGGTATCATCCAACAGGTCCCCAGCAGCAGCAGCGGTTGGCAGGTCATTAACGGGCATGTTCCGGATGAAGCCAACCAACGCACGCCAAAGCTTCGGGCGGAAGAACGCCTTGACAGCGCCGAGCTTGAAGTTAAAAAGCATCTTAGATTTCTGTCCCTTTTCATCCATAGCGATTTTTCTATCAGAAATGAACACTGTTATATCCACCAGCTCCTCCGCCGTGTCGCTCATCAACATCTCATCAGGGCCGTTCATTATGCTCAGAGCCTTCAGTCCAAATGACAGCTTCGTGTACATATGATGGACCTTCACCATCGCCGATATAGCACTCGCTGTCAAATCAATCGTCGACCCTTCAATGCAGCTGATACTCACCATCGTATTCGAAATAGACAGCTCAACCGACACAAAACTGGCCCAGTTGAGTTGCTCCTCCTCACCAATCGAAGATGACTTATCCTTCTTATGTGAACTATCTTGAATGCCCTCCTCAGCCGGTAACACGAAATTAAGACCCGTGGACTGCCCCGGTTGGTGCCCCGTCACGCGCCCCAGATTTGGTATTTTCTTTCCCCCGGGAGATTGCCCAGCACCCGGTTGCCCCCCGGCAGCAGCTGAGGGACTCGATAACAGCAACCGCATCGCACGAACCAAGGCGTGATACTTATTAACATCCAAAGATATTTTTAGAGGTTGATTGATGTCACCCCTGAGCCGCACTCTTGTCGGTGCCGGGACCAGCATACCACTTTCCGCGTTGTCATCGATACTAAGTGGCTTTGATATGATAAACACCCTCATTGCCAAATCCATATTATCTAGAATGGACCCCTGCCGGCCACCCGACCTCAGCAGCTCCGCTCGCACGCCTGTCATACCGATTCTCCAGACATCAACTGTTGGATTGGTAAGTCCTTTCTCCCGCCCGCAAACCTCCGCAACCTCCCCTTTAAGATTTACTTCTTGCATATCCTTCCGAGTGAGTGAACAGAGAGCGAATGTGCCGAGATTGAGGCTGATGTAAATGCCCGAGTTATACGTGTGGACAGGGAGCAATACCGTAGGGGCCGCGATCCTTACCTGATCACAGAAAGACAACATGCTTCTACTATTAATAACTACAACAAGGAGTTTGACAGATCGTTACGAAGAATTAGGTGTTTTGTGGAGGGGTTTGAAATATATCCTCGCTTTATATACACAAGATGATAATAGAAACGATTGGTGATCGGAATTCCCGATCGGAATGATCGGAATCGCTATTGTCAAGAATTGTGTATACGAAACTGGATGACACCGACATTATACCTTAACATATTTCTTTCCACACACTTCTATTCGACCTTAAGATACCCGAACCAATCCAAACACTCACTTTAACTTTTAATTTCCTATCATCCGGTTTAACCAAGGACCTCAGCCCTGCCGCCGTTCCTCCAACCAACTGTTGCTGCATTGCTATCAGCTTATCCCACTGTCTCACACCTTCCCACCAAGACGCCTTATTCGCCGCGACCGCCGGGACGGTCGCCTTGTCCGTAGTCGAGCCCATCACCAGTAGCTCAGCAAGGAGAGTCCTATCGTATAGGATAGCTAACTTCGCCGCTGTCAGAACTGCTTCTTTTGGGTTTAATACGAGGCTCAATAGATCTCCCTCCTCGTCGACACCATCCGTATCTTCTCCCGAACTTTCCCGTTTTAGTATGTCGTACTAAGGAAATGAAAAATACAGATTTTCAAACCGACAATGAAGCCTGTCAATGTGACTACGGAATGAGACTGAGTCTACTGGAGCAACAGTGATATACGAAAGAGACAGAAAGCGACACAATGCTATGGAGCAAAACATCTGCTTGTGAACTACACGGAAATTTTTAAGCATATATTTTTTCCTCCTAACCTTCAGTGAAGACCACGTGTATAGGAGACTAAGTGGATGTGTAAATATATTATTGATAAAAGCCATACAACACCAGGCCACTCTATAGCTCGAATCTCGGAGCCTGGACCAGAGAGCGATCAAATAACTTTTTTCACAAAAGTGTAATAATTCCACTCTCCATGATAGCTCTTCATCCTTCAGTTGGGATAAAACGCTACATTTCCGACTCGATGAGATTTCACGAACCACATAAGATACACCCGGCATCAACGGCCACAACAACAGTCTTACCAATCTTCCATTCTTCTTCGCAATAACATCTGCATTCCCCAAACTCGCCTTAAGCCTGTAATCTGTACCGGATACCGTACATGTGATAGAAACATCGTGGAGGCTGCCGAGGCTATAAACACTTCGACTTGGCTCCAGACGAACACTTGCGAGCCGCATGTAGAGGGAGATGGTTATCGACTCTGATTCCGGTACCAACAAGCTTGATACCAACGCAGAGTAGGACTCTGAAAAATATATCAATAACCAAATATATACGACAACATATCATACCGAATATTAACACATGGAAGGGAATGGCGAGGCATGCTGACTCTGTCCGACTGCGAGAATAGTTTTCCCATTTTTCTATCAAATTTGACAATTTTTATTTCCTCTGTTAAAATTCCCGTTAAGGCTCTCTCTACCCCCGAGGGACACTTAAACAGATTAATCTAAACTTGAGCTACGCAGACTGTGACCAGCAGTAATGCTAGTTTTATCGGGAATCCTCAGATACCACTACCCAAAGGAACCAGTGAAGTTCCTATCAATATTTCATATCGATTCGATGCCGAAGAAGCTTAGGTATATACTGTCACCACCACCATGGAGACACCCATCACCACCCTCAGCTCACCTTGTGTTCGTTTACCATCATCATCACCAATACTCTTCTTCGATGCATCATCAACTTCTTGTGGTTTAACTCCCCAAAACCAGGCCACCCATCCTTGACCTGATCACATCTGATTTCGTGGCGCGTGAAATATAAACAACACATCAATGCTCATGACGCGGAGTAAATCCCTATCGGGCCAATTACTCACCTTGAGCCGCCTTAGTTTGCCTCGCTTCTCGAGCCAGCCGAGCTCCGACAACCTGAATAAAAACTGTCCAGAAAAATACGTAAAAGATACGCCGAATTTTGATAATAATGAAAAAATTAAAAAATAGTAAATAAGATAATAAAACTATTATCATAAAATCGATAAACAGGGCAAATTAAAACACGGTCAATCATCACTATCAAAAGTAAACAATAGCACTATAAAATGCCTTACACACCAACTGCCATTTTTTCGTCATACTTTTCCAGATATTTAGTTTTAAACAGTTAACCGCTAGTTCCCGTAGCTGTTGCCATCACTGACCTAGACTACTTCTCTCACAAAAGCGCACTACACAATTTATGTAACATAAAATCCCTCCGCATCCACCTCCTCACCTGCATTCTCCATCTCACCAAGTCCTCTGACTTCATTGCCACTTCTAGGTCATCTTCCCTATCCTCCACAGGGTTAATGCATGTCGACAATGGTCCAATAGGGCTGATTGCTCCTACATGTGGCTCGGACGGGGCCGGCAGAAGACAACCAAAGACTTCATTTTCTAAGAGATAAGACAACGTGCGGTTAAAGGTTAAATGAGATCTACAAGCGCCCAAACAACGCCGACGCTTCGAGTGTGGAAGGAGGAATGAGGTTCATTGATAACCGCGTCGTGAATATGGCAACTAAATGAATATAAACTTGCTATAATAAATCATATTATTTTTCGTCAACAGCTCAGCGCAATAGACCTCGCGAGCACCAGTATAAACTAGATAGACCAGCCCGGTATAGTCCCAGAAACGCGTTCGGGTGCTCCCCTCGATTAGAGGGTTCACAGTAGTGGTGCGGAACTGCCGCCGCGGCGGTAGCATACATTTTAAGCATAATCTCCATCATCTATATAATGGTATGATATTAAAGCTTGAAAGCCGATAACTATTCATTATTATTCAAAGTCCCTACCAACATGTTACAACTACGTACGGTCATCTCCACCTCAAATCCAATGCTTCTCATTACCATTATATTCTTCAACTGACTTTTCCTCTTCACTATCATCATCATCCTCCTCAATACTATCCTCCTCAGATGAGCTGCTGTTGCTTCGCTCCGCCGTACCACCGATACTTCTTTTTTTATTTTTCCTTTCAATCCTATGAAGCGTCGCCTTATATTTTCTCTGCTGCACCAACCGCATCAAATTCTCATCAGTAAATACCTCCCCCAGCAACCTTACAAAGATGCATCCAATCCGACCTTAAAAATATCTTTACTTTGGCATGCCACTCTCCTGTCCAAGCTCCCTTCTAGTTTGCCGTATATCCCTCACCACACAGCCCACTGCATATCTCCACATCATCCTCGCGGTCCCTAACCCGCGCAGGTTCGATCCCCGGGCCCGGCATTATTACTCTCAGGATGTCCCTCTTCCCTTAAAGGTCGCCATGGCCACACATATCTCACTCTCCTCTCAATAGCGCTCCGATAGGCATTGTAATCCGAAAACAAAGAAGCAGTCCGCAGAATACCGGCATATCTAAAACCGTAAAACATGAATCGCTTCGCTCCGCCCTCCTCTTACTGTGATTTCGTCATCCTCATAGACACAGCGTCCAGTGCTCCAGTGAGCTGGATTTTCGGTACGAAGTTCGGATCGTCTGGAGGCAGCTTCTTCGCCACCGGAGTTCGTATCATCCTCAGCGAACCGGACACGGGCTCTATCTGACACGCTAACCATCGAACGACCCGGGTTCGAACCCCGCATGTGGTACTATATAATTTTTATCCTCCCCGCTTTCCCCATCTTCATATTCCTCATCGTCATCAAAGCTAGTAAAGCTGCTGGTATCAAATGATACTCGTGAGGAGGTGCCCCGCGATCGGGCCGGTGTCTCTCCTTGAGGGGTATCTTTGGTCTTCAATAACATAAATGGATTCCAGTAAGCCCCAAGCCGCTCTAGACGAACCAACTTATACCTACTCAGGAACAATAATATGCTGACTAATTCAACATCGCCGTGGGAGCTTCTTCCTATTAATACCGTCACTCTACAGGAACCTTTTAAACTTCATTTCCCTTTTATTCGATGTGGAGCTATCAACCCGACTACACCTATCCATCCACAGTGGGGGTTCCCCGCCGCTAATGTTGCACTCAAATATACATTCAAAACTTGTCGACCTTCTTCTCGCAAGGTTCCCCTCAATTTCTCTCCTCCTCAGTTTTCCCCCATCTCTACTACATCCTTGTATCATCCTTCCTACTATCCCCTACAACCTGATGACCATTTGATGATGATGCCTTCCTATCAACAAAGACTGGTGTCCAAGATGAGTCTGTTGTTGTCATAGTAAAGCCTTGTAATGTTATACCACAAGCACCACCTAAATAATAGCAACAACATCCATACCGCTCCCTCCGCTAACATTTAATATTCCTTGCACGTAGGTATGTATAAGTATCTTTTATTCGGGATTAATATTACTACCGTTTCACCGGACGAGGGTTGTATAGTATTAATGAGACATCCCCACATAAACTGGGGAATCTCAGCGAGGATTAGAACCCGCGACCTTCCGAACGACAGCCCACCATCCTATCCAACTGACCTGTTGTATGCTCCGCATTACTGTAGGCGTATCTTATATGTATATTAGACACTCTCAGTTCGACATTATCTGCCATTTTACGACATATCGAAGCGATGTACCTTGAAAAAGGCCAACATTTGTATACATTCCACGGCCGGCAAATTTTGAATTTGAATCTCCTATTCATACGAGCGCTCATCGCCTCATGACTGCGTCCGTAGACGCTCCTTCACAGAACCAGCGCCAACCAGTCGGCCGCTGATAGATATAGCGGACTTCCTCGCACGTTAAGTAAAATGAAGTTTAGGGAAGTCCCGGACTACCTGGACTCACGGGCGATGTTATGTGAGACGCATATTAGAGAATATACCAGAAAAAAATAGGAAAAATTTCCGAACAATCATCCACCCAAATCCAGAAGTCCTATGTGTCTCCAGACTTAGAGTATTCGATCCGACTTGATGACGACTGAAGGCTCATCACAGACCGGTACGATGTTATTGATCCATCGCCCCCCTTGCCACCGCCGCCCAATTAACTAATACCCTTCTCTCTCTGGTTTATCCTTTTTATCATCTTTCCTTTTATTATTGTTTTGTTGTTCTTCCTCTTCTTCAAACACTTCTTGTTGAGCCATAACCTCACATTGCATATCCACCGCTGTGGCAAGCTTCTTACGAG
Source organism: Perkinsus chesapeaki (assembly GCA_013115145.1). Lineage (NCBI taxonomy): Eukaryota > Perkinsozoa > Perkinsida > Perkinsidae > Perkinsus > Perkinsus chesapeaki. The sequence continues at coordinate 22,767 of JAAPAO010000199.1, forward strand.
AAGCTTTTAATCGAGAAACTTCGTACCTGGACAGGATCAGCTGGAATGATGGAAGTCTGATGGAAAAGGTAATATATCATCTCTACAGTGCTATAGATGATAATGTAGAACGTAATATTGATAAATACAATACGCCGACCGTGAGTTGATTCTACACACTTGTATATGGGAATCACTGCGCATCAAACCGCACTGTGAAATTTCAATAGCATCATCCGCGGCAGAGCACTCGGTGGTGGTGGTGAACAATAACTACCAAGGATATTGGTTATTGTATATTAGACACTGCTGTAGATATAACTACACTTTCCGATGATAAATGAACATCATAGTAACTATTGTAAATATTAACGATGTATAACAATCTGGTGATATATCCCCCACTCACTCCTGACTCCATTCCTCTCTCTTTTTAGGTTCGACAACTAAATAAAGATTATCTAGCTCAATAACAATCGGTGATGACCCGAGCCTATTCCATGGTACCTGTAGAAGAGGATTTAAATATTATTAGGAATTACTATTTAATATATAATGGAAGGCCGAGGGCTCAGTATGAGTTTGAGCAAATGGCGTCAAAGGGTTATACTATAAAGTTCGATGGGAAATATTATATCTTTTTCAAAGATAAACCTTAAATCTCCAGAGAGCCCTCGGTCGAGTTAAGGCCTATTTTACTGCGTGTAACTACATTATCATATCAACCAAATTACTATATAAATAATTTATATTGACTTTTACACTTATTTGTTATTTGATTCACCTTCATGAAAGTGTAGATCAATATCAAGACAATATTAATTCTTATAATAGTACAACCTACATAGACATGGAGGCTGCCTAATTTCCCATGGATCAGTTTGACCGGCAAATGTAGCATATCGACCGCTTCCTTTTTGAAGTCGACATTTTGCAGATGGACATGTCCGCTGTAGACACCGATGCTGAGGTTCTTCTCGTCAAGCCCATCAAAGTAGTCTCCTAGGTATTTGGATAGATACCTACTCACTATACCCTCAAACATTAGGTGTTGGAGGAGAGAGCGGTATGAATATAATGGTGATAAAAATGAACTATTATATATGTTGATACTGTTAACGCAATCAACCTTTTTTATTAGGATACCGAATATAACTAATTACGAATTGAGGTGATGTTGTTAAAGCCTTCAGGCTTATGTGAGCTCTATTGACTGATATAAGCTTCATATATCTATTACAATTGCTTATTGTATATGTTGCTTATAGTTATTACTTATTGCACTTGTCGATTACATATAAAATCAATATTATTGAACTTTGATGTTTATTATTAAACATGCGGTTAGTGGTGCATATATATTTATATATATTTCATAACGATTGTACCTGTTAAACACTTTTCCTTCTTCAAAGTGACACGAAGGGGAGGGAGAGAAATAGCGCTGAATTTTTCGCGCGCCACGAAATTAAATAACGCAGAGCAAAATTTAAGTCATTTTTCGGAGAAAATGGAGGAGAAATGGATTTCTAATTTTGTGAGGACTTGGGAGAGAATCTTATGTTGAAGTAGGTAAGATACGAACGAGGTCAGACTGGTAACGTGTACAGCGTTGAAGGAGCTATACCCATAGTATTGGCCATGTACTTTCGAGCGAAATATTTACTGGGCGAACGAAATGAAATGCTCGATAAAATGACTTCCATTATTTCCCCCGCTTTGAAGGCCTTCATCATATATCAATTTTTCTATCAGAAATGCCATCAAACGAAACTGTTAAGGACGAAAAAACAATAAGTAGATACCTGTGGACCGCATCTAGTAAAGGCTGTTATTAGGAACCAATTGCATCAACTGTGGAGTATCTTTGTTAAAAACCGAAGGGCATATTCGTTGTAAAGGAAAAGACTACTGTGGGACTTGCTACGTTGCAGCCGGTAAGAAAGTGGAGGTACCGGGGATCGAACCAGGGTCCTCAGAAACACTACGAGAGCAGCCTTACTCCATCATACCACCTCTGACGTTCACACTTGAAAAAGGTGAGTTTCACGAGACGTATCGATTACATATCTCTCGCAGATGAAGAGAACAATATATGGAGTGTGGCAGATACATTGGCACTACTTGACGCGGTGGCAAAGGTAAGGAGGGGTCCAGGGATACAGGAAATACAGCTGTTATAGTTAACATGTTATATGTACAGCTATTATTATAATATATATAATAACAATATGCAATATACTAATATGTAGTTTTATTAGTCTGCTTGGAAATGCAATCAGTCTGCTGCTGAAAAATACAAGTCATTTTGGTAAGTATAGATGTGAAAATTCGTCCAGCGAGAGATTGAGTCTTCAACTCCAGTGTAAAATAGTTCCCTTAAAGATTCTTTTTAAGGTCGGTGTTGGTTCTTGGGATGAAGTATTAAGAAGGATGCATCAAGCCGGAGCAGCGTTGCCGCCGAGTTCAATTGACCCTCCACAATGTCGATCGAGATTCATGTCACTGTGAGTCAGGCCTCGTTGGTGGCAGCATGGAATGACTTATAGGTGTTTTCGCCCAGGGAAAGTTTACTCGGAAAATCTTTGGCCCACCCGAAATATCTCTCGGCCTTCCTCGCTTGGAGCTGTAAAATACCTTCACCGAATTGTCGTAGCTTATCGGGAGTTTCAGGGAACTATCGTTTAGCCTTCGTATAGATCGGTGATTATCTTTGAAGAGTAAGTGATGCTGGTGGTAGGTATTCGACGTGGATAGCAACTTGTTCGGCGGAGAAGTCTGACGTGGATGACACTATATCGAGCCAGGTTATGGATGGCGAGCATTGTGCTGTTATGAACCCTATGGCTGACCATGATGGACCAGTAAGTATTCATACCGCTCTCTCCGCTAAGTTGTGATGTTTGTATGGGGTGCCTGTATATGGGAGAGATTGTTGTATATAGTAAAAATAGGATCTTTTTGAGGGTGGTCCCCACGAGGGTTGATTAAGGAGACACGAGGAAAACCTATGGTGCTCCCAGAAGAAGCGTATCTCTGGCGTGAAGCAGCAGCAGCAAATACTGAATGATAAAATGGTGGATGATAAAAAGTGATGGCTTAATAGTAGCTTAATATGGCGGTTGCTGCCCCTTGATGGTCGCGTAAATACCACCGCTTATCTTATAAATAACATATCTTAGGCCTATGAAATCGAAACAACTTGAGGAATTGCCAATTTTCAAGAAGTCACTTTTTAATGCCGTGAAAGCTATATTTCCCCAGAGGTTCATTTACTCATGAGCTTTTGATACAGTAATGCATCCATCACTATCAACATTTGTATTAATTTTAGCGGCGTGAGGTGCTGCTATGAGTGATGCTTCGAAGCTCGAAGCTAGGATATTATGACATGAATCATTTGTATGACTCCTACTATCATTAGTCACCACCATCATCACTATCATCATCGCCATTGGTTCATGAAAATCTGAATTATCGATGATGTTGATAGTGCATGATAATATTTTGTGGAACCCGGACCTCTTGAATAGAATGCTGTTATCATTCCTTGTTTGGTCTATTTACCACTTAATATGACAAGATTGAATCTATTAAGGTGATGAGGAGGAGATAACAACAGCTGAAAAGATAATCTACCTTTAACCGAAGCCAATACTTGAGTCACTCACAAGACTTTGGGATCTACGCTGTGGTCAGGTTGTCGATACGGTGTTGGGGAAACGCAAGCGGAGCGATGCTTCGACGGGAAATGATTCTGATAAGTAGTATTGTTAAGTTGCTGTCTATTTGTAAGTTATAACTTAAGATTTATACTTGGTTACACTCCCCGTAGAGGGGACTTCGAGGTTGATTATGACGATTGTGCGGAACTGTTGCTTGCGGACATGGAGTTCCAACCGGAGGAGCGGAAAGAGGATGAAAAAGTTAAAGTTGGTAGGCAAGGTTGAGTCATGGTTTGGAGCTCACTTTTTGCCGAGAGAGCAATTTTCTCCGGTCTAAAACCGCGCGTGTTAATTCGGTGATCGATTTGAGGAATGAAGCAACTGCAATTGGAACTGGAAGCCCCCCAGTTCATCAAGAAAGCCACCGGAATCTCTTGGAAAAAAACGAAATTTTCCCTATGTTTTAACGTTTCTACCTCAGATGTGCTCCTTGCCTATAATGCACGGCTGTCGCTACGAGAACAGATGAAGCGTTACGTGGTTCGACGTGAAATGGTGATGCAGAAGCCTCCACCGGTGGCCATGAATCCGAGGTCGGGAGGAGTACCCCCCATGCCCCCTGTTAACGCTAACACTCGAGCAGGTGAGATGATTGATGTTCGGTGAAGATGGAAGTTGGTCAAGTTGTAGGTCAAATATTAAATCGATTATTCCGACCAGTGGAAAGATTCTTCAACTCTAATGAAGACTGTGATGAGTTCAAACAGGTAAGATATTTTATATAGTGCGCAATATGATATCTTCTACTCGGTTACTCTGGGCAAGTTAATGAACTCGGTGGTCTTTCCGACGGATTTCAAATCCCTCGGCAAATCCCGTTCCCCAAAAATTTAGTGCATTGAATCCCATTCCAGCCCCGTCTCCGGCCACCTGTGAAAGATAACGTGTGACTGCCGTCACAGTTTAACTTGTCAACTGGTCTTCACCGTGGTAGTTTTCGAATGGAATTATTCATCACCTACTACCTGTCAGTGTTAAGGTGGCGTATTGTGTTTAACGTAGTCGTGCTTTCTGTATTGTTTCGTTTTTCTTATAACCGTTCATGATGAATCCAATAAAAGGCTGAAAATTCATCTCATTATGAAAGGGGATCGTATTTAGAAGTAAGTAATAGAAGCTGTGGTACCAATAGAAGGAGACAAATCACACAAACGCTGAAATCACTCGGCACCACGGTTGCTGCCTGCTTTCAGTTGCTACTAGAAGAGCAAAGGATAATTAATCGCTTACATGAGCTGGATGGATCAGCAACAGCAGCAGCACCGTCATCATCATCATCATTGCAAGGATCAGTTGGCCCTATAGATGGTGATGGTAAAGCTAACGCTCCCACTATACCAGACGGCTGGATGAGAAAACATAACTTGAGAAAACGTAGAGTGAATAAGGAAGTGGTAAGATTGTTGTTAGGATTACCGCTGAAGTGATCGGAATATGTCTTTATTGATATCGTCTCATCCACCCTAGTGATTTAAAGGGAACATCCGAACATCGTCAATACTATTAGGCGTGTGTTGTTTCGTAGGTGGCCGGGAAAATTGGGGACATTTCAGAAACTTTTGGTAGATTCAACAAGCGAGGAATCTGGCGAGTAGGTTTCGGTTGTTGTTATTGTTGCAAGAACACCTGTGGTTCGTTCCTCAAGATTGGTGGGAGTTGGGAGGCGGTGTCGCCTGTCATCTCTCCGCTCATAGGAATGATATTTATATCTCACGCATTTGAGGGCAACGCCGTATGAGAGGTCCGTTGTCACAAGTTGTCCCTCCCTATTACATAATCTATTCGATTATCCGACTAATCACATTTTTCTAGGTTAAAACCGAATGCACGAAGACACTCAGTGAGCAGGAGATACAATGGTGTCGAGAAGTCGACGTTTCACCGCACCACTTTGCACTCATCCGAGACGCGTTGATTCACGAAGCGTTCAATGGGCAAAATGGTGCGAAGTCCTCTGTGGTAGGCTCTACCGCTCTTTCTTCAAATCATCGGTGGGTATAGGTACTCCGAGTGTCTCGAGCTGAACCACTGAGTCGCACTTTCAAGTTGGAAGTTTCAAGTGAAGATGGGTCCGAGCAACATAAATAGGACCACCACCTGCTGCTGCTGCTTTCTTGCACCATTCGTAAACGTCTTTTCTGCGATAAATTAACAAGAGTCTCGAAATTGTTGTTGTGTTGGTTAATTAATATCGACGAAAGTAGCTCAGTTATCGTCGGTTATTGAATAATGCAAATCAATCTTATCGAGCATCTTGTCGTATTACTATGGTCATTGGTAAGATAACTGTTGAAACCTCTTTGTTGGATCTTTTGATAGGCAATTAACCTGTCCTTCGGTAGTGAGCCAGTAAGCTACAGCGCCTTGCTGGCTGCTGATGATAATGATGCTATTGATATTGACAAGGTTTTGCAGTTCAATGGAGCAAGTGACGACGAAACCGCCCATATGAGACCTACTTCATCGATTGTAAGTGCGTCCATAATAAAAGGTTTATCCTGTAGTACAAGCTTTCTATGAGCCTGCGTTAGGCAAGTAGGACTTTCTTCCAATTAATGATGTGCCCGTGATTCCAATAGCATCGGTGTAAGTATGTTCACCGCCTTCAGGAAGTTATCGGCGGCAGCAGCAGCAGTGGGAGTCTATCTTCACTGTTGACCGATCAAGTAGGCTGCCTTTGCTGGTGTTTAGTCTGACAGGCAGAGTTGTGCTCAGGGCGGCGGAGCTACTGGCGGTGTTCATCCCTTCACGCCTGAAACATCTGATTGGCACAATCACTTCATTGAGAAGAGAATCTCAATTGACACGAGACAGGGCACGAAGATGCCGATATCCAGAAGAAGCCCGCCAGCCCATCTCAGCTTCACGTTCAACGATATTTATCGGCTAAGGGGGAAAGGGTTGAGATACGCGGTAGGGAGCTGGCAAGTAGCTGAGGACCGTCTATTATTGAGGTTGTGCCATTCAGCTCGCTGTGCCGAACATGACCTATACAACTGAAGGCGATGGAGCAGTGGAGGTGAGTGAATAAGTTATAGACAAAACTGATTCATGTGTGCGAGTTTGACTGGCATCGCTGATGATCCGTCTGGATTCATTCATGGAATAAATGTCGACCATTTGCCAGGTTCGACAAGCCCAAAGAATGTGTGGTAGGAGTACAAAGCAACGCGGCAGCGGCTCCTCTGTAAGACGGCCCGCACCCGATTGCCACCAGAGTGCCATTTTAGATTGTCATGTGTGATATTGAAGTGTTGAGCCCACCGACTGCTTCTATCAAGGATGGTTTACCGACTATAACACTGAAGGCCAAATCGGTGCCGAAGAAATACAATATTCCATTGAAGGGGAGCCATTCTATTACGTTGACAGTTGATCTGATTTATGATCAAAGTCCCGCCGCTTATGGCACATTCATATCTGATGCACTTCGACTGGAAGAGGAATATAAGGTAGTTTTACAGCTATCTTTGCAATAGTGGTGATCCGTTATTAAGGCCACTTATGTGCTTAAAAAGCCCGTTGGCCGTATTTTACAAGGTATCAAAGATCTTAAGGCACCATGGTGGTTTAGGCCTGATACTGAGGTACGGAGTATGCCCGGGTGATGCATTGCTCATTCTTTCATTCAGGGCGATACTCCCATAATTGATCAACTGTACAAGTCGCCTGCCCGCAGTCTCAAGCTTCATGGATTTGTGAGAAATAGAGGAAAGGAGAATTGAATAATTTGAATTTAGGACGTGCTCAGTCAGCGAGGGGTCGAAGTTGACACTATCAAAAATGTCGAGATTCATTCGATGGCTTGCGTACCGTTCACATCACAGTCAGATGAAAGAATGTACTTCACCGCAGTCAGTGAGTTCGAGATCGTCGGCGGCGTCCATAGAGTTTTGCTTTCCAGCTGCGGATATCGGCGGCAGTACTTTGGACTTGCCGATGGAGTTGTATATGGTCCAGTATAACGTCCCAGAAGAGACATGTCGAGCCGTAGTGGGAATGATGCGGTTGTTCCCCACTTATCATACGGTGAGCCCTCATCACTTTGGATTCCTCTGAGATGATTCTTTAGGACTTTGCCAACACCGAAGCTGCTGTGCTGAATGATGGAAACAAGAAGATAATGCTCGAGTTGACCAAGTTTGTTGGGTCAAAGTCGTTCGATCGTCAAGATGATAAAGTTATATTGATACCGAGAATAGTACCGTTCCATCCCTTGGCCGCTCCACAGATGCGACGAAAATCCACTGCCGTATAAGTATACATCTCACATCGCGGGCTTTGCTGGAGATGATATCAATTTTATTAATGTTACCTTTATTATGTCTATGTGTATGGATGTTACCTTTATTATGTCTATGTGTATGCATGTTATCTTTATTATGTCTATGTGTATGGATGTTACCTTTATTATGTCTATGTGTATGGATGCTATCTTTATTATGTTTATGTGTATGGATGCTATCTTTATTATGTCTATGTGTATGGATGCTATCTTCATTATGTCTATGTGTATGGATGTTATCTTTTGTTGTTGTTGATGTCTTTTATATTATTATTGTGTTTGTTAATATTTTACTTATTCGGGAAGTGTGATGTTTACAACTCAAACGAGCCAACCATGCGGCGCCGCCGACACAAAACCTGTCCCCAGAGGGTGTCAGTTAAAGCATCTTGCTGTCGCAGTAAAATCGGACGAAAATGAACTTGGCCTCGACGCCGGCGCCCTCAATCGACCAATTGTTGGGCAGTTGAGTGAGCGAAATGAAGTTACGGCAGTTACGGAATCAGGGTCAGCGAACCGATTAGGAATTTGACATTGTTGTTGTGTTGGTTAACTCAACTCGATGGTAGCTCAGTGTTATCGGGTATTGAATAATGCGAATCAATCTTATTGAGCATCTTGTCGTATTAATATGGTCATTGGTAAGATAATTGTTGAAACCTCTTTGTTGGATCTTTTGATAGGCCATTAACCTCTCACTCGGTAGTCAGCCACTCACAAATTATGCACCTGATGAGATAGGGCTTGATATTGGACCTGAACAGAGACTACCGAGTAACAGTAACACCATTAGGATCAGAAGTCACATATCAGGAGTAAGCACACTCCTCGAAATGAGCAGGGTTAACATGTTGGAGGAATGGTTCAATTCCCACTGAGTTCAATTGCTGAAGCAACACTGACTTATATCGCCTGCTTTTACTCTATACTGATGATGATAAACATTTCACTAGTTCGACGGAACTAATGTCATCACACATGCGGTGGAACAAACTTCTTGTGAGTGTGTATCATTTCAGATGGGTGTTCGTGGCAAGCACGGTGGAAGTCGCACCTCATTGTCTAGTCTAGGATCTGTAAGTCCCGATGACTCACTAGTCCGATTGATGGTGATTGACAGGATGACAGCTCTACTAGTAGCTCTATCCATCCATTCACACCTGGAACGTCTGGCTGGCACGGCCATCTCGCCGAGAGAAGACTAACTATCGGTAGCAAGGATAGCTACACCTTCAATGATCTTGTACGCACCTATGACAATGGGGGCCTGAGATTCGCGGTAGGCTATCAGCAGCAGCAGCAGACCGTATAGAATTTACGCTCTCAATTCTAGATTAGCGTCCCGGAAGTAGAATATACCACTAAGGGAGCCGGAGCCGAGGAAGTAAGGCGCATGAATAGTCTTAGGGGAGTGTTGAACATCTGGAGCTGCACAGGTCAGAGCTGCACGACATAGCTGTGGTTTGGGAGGAGATCGACGGGCTAGTGGATCTTTAGTGAGGCGGCCTTACCAGACTGAGGTTTCGTAGTGATCGTGTTTTCAAGATCAACATGTGCACGTTTGGTGTGAAGAGTCCACCAAAAGCTACCATGAAGAATGGTAGCTCACCGACTATAACATTAGAAGGAGTATCGATCCCATTAAAGGATTCCCCAACTCGTCCGATTGCACTGAAAGTTGAGCTCATCTATGATAGCAGCGATATTGCTTACGGTGCCTTTGTCTCCGATGCACTCAAACTCGAGGAAATATATAAGGTTTTTTAACAAATACTAGCCCACTGCTTATGGGTGTATCATTTACAAGGCCAAGGTCGCGCAAGGTGGTCCTTCCGAAACAAATGACCGTATCCTGGAGAGCATAGGGGCAACTGGAGCTCTTAGAGCTCCTTGGTGGCTCACTCCTCGAAGTGGCAAAGTGCGAGCTATACGTTGGTTTCTATTACACTCTGATTTGTCAGGAGAGCAGCGCTCTTTCTATGATTGATCAACTCTATTTGCCGACGCTTCTCGACATAGAGATTTTTGCATTGGTAGAAATAATGTTACGATTCTAATCTTAATTTCGAAATTCAGGATATTGTTAATAAAGGAATTGTCCCCCTTGAGTTTCTCGACAACGAGATTGTCAACCATTTCGCTTGCATCCCGTTCACGTCCGACGAAGGTCGAGAGATGTTTTTCACCCCAATGAGTAGGGCTCACCAGCAATACTGATATTAAATAACCCTTCTATTGTAGCTGCCAAAATTGAAGGTGACATCATCGACATAGACAGAAGCCTCTTCGCGGTCCAGTATGGTGTCTCAGAGGCTCAATGTCGAGCCTTCATGGGGCTTATAATATTGTTCCCAACTTTCCACTCGGTAAGACCGCGCACTTGTAGGTATTGTGTGGAGGCGTTGGTGTTGTCATCATCCAGGACTATGTTGGTACATCAGCTGCGGAAGCAAATGATAAATACAAGAAGATGATGAAGATATGGACTAGACTCACTGTTCCGATGGTTCGTAGTGGCCCAGATGACAGGGTTATATTACTTCCGCAAGTGCCACCGTTTATCGGAAAGAAGAGTGCGGAAAAAGATTTTGGCATCAAGCGATCAGAAGTAGCGAAATGATGATGCACGGGCTTTACTGATTAGCCGTGATTAATATATATTAACATCAGTCTTATTAATGTTACCTTTATTATGTCTATATGTATGGATGCTATCTTTATTATGTCTATGTGTATGGATGTTATCTTTTGTTGTTGTTGATGTCTTTTATATTATTATTGTGTTTGTTAATATTTTACCCATTCAAGTGAGCACCCGGTGACCTCTCGTTAAGTGTACTGTCTATAACTCAAATGAGGCCACCAGGCGCCCCCGACACAAAACCTGTCCCCAAAAGCAAAATGAAGTTACCTCACTACTTCATTTTCGCATTTATCATTGTTATATCAAACGAGGTAAAAGTAGCCTATAATTACGCTTACGGTGGCATCGATTCGTTCAGCTGGCTGACGGAAATAAAGTTTCGGTGTTGAACCGATTCACTGAGATAGAGAAGCATGGTATACATGTGTCATTTCAAGAATGGGAGACCGAGAAGTCATATCCTCATCAAGTTAAAGTAGCAGCAGGCGGCTGCACTACACTTGGCGAGGGATGATGTCTGCTGCTCTTTTCAGTTGAAGTATATTGAAGTATATGAGTAACATCATCACCTTAATACTTTTGCACTTTGTTGATGAGATTATGACGTAACTCAGCCGCCGCCATTAGCCGTCATAAATAATGGAGACAACAAGGATAAGTTTACACCTACTCATCGATTCCATCTCAGATTTATTGGCACACCTGAGAAGAGCGATTGAAAATGTGCCCATCAGGTTCGTAAGCTTCAAGAGCTGTGTGGTAAGGACGTTGCTCGACCACAAGATGAGGCTGCTAGGTCGGAGGTGAGCAAGGGAAGGCCATAAAGAAAAGATACCTATTGTCCGTCCGATCGGCGATCATTGATCGATTTCGTTAGTAGTGACAATCAAACATGTAACTCATACTTACGTGAGATATTTTGATTTTGTCCGATAGAAGCGTATCTTTCTATTCGTTAAACTGGAGGAGTATGCTACTATACGATATATAGTCAAATAGCCTAGAGTGGTGATTTTGATAATAGGGGGTTTAGATTAATTGATTATTTAGAATTAGATATAACTTTATATCATACCTAGTTCATTTAGGGCCTTTTCCGGGTCTGCTGGATAAATTTGGACGTACAATATAAAATTGCCAGGTGGAACTTTGCGAGGTCGGGATTAAAACACCACCAGTATGCGAACAAGACAACGAGGGCAACTGGGTTATTACCATGGCGGCTGCAGTGACCGGGATGAAGAAAAAAGGAGGCAGTCCGAGCGTGCGATTAAGCTACAAGTATCAGAAGAATGGAGGAGAGCAGGAGTTCGTCTCACATTTCGTTGCCTTATGGACCGCTTACCATGTGAGAGATGGATTTGCGAAGTTATGTTGGAATGATTCTTTTTCAGGCGAAAAAAGGGAAAAATAAGAATATGCCCATCCCGGAGAACTACGGAAAAATCCTGAGGAGTGCTGGATACGACCAAGAAACGAAACACGTAGGGAATACGGATTACGAATTCGGTGGAGCTTGTCTCTTCTTTATCAGATCGACTTGAGTGATAAGGGACTTACAGTGGAGGTTGGTGTTAAGGGGGGTGTGAGGGGAAACAATGTGTTGTTTAGTTCCATGAAAGAGGAGGAGTGGCAAGCATGAGAGGCAAGAAAATGCAGGTAAGGCGAACTGGCACTTAAAAGAATATCTAGACGACACTTAAAAACACTACAGCATCAATTTTGGAATTTACTTTAATGAATATCGGTATTTAATTTTTAGCTTTATTATATTGTTTTAAAATGACGTCGTCTATTTCCATAAGACTTTTTACTTATCCGTTTGCCGACTATCATCTCTTTTAGGTGATGTGGTACGAGCCTGAAACGAAGACTATCGGGTGCAAAGACAACAAAGTAAGCTGTATAAAGCTCCGAGCAATTGAGCTCAAGTGGATCGAATGGGCGGCGCGCTACTGCTCTAGTTCGCTGGTATTGACTAAAGTTTCGTCCATATTCTCAGCAAGGGCAATGTTGAATAGAATAATTCCGTTAAATTGAGTTGTATCATAACCATAATCTTCATGTAGGGCGTTGGTATTCCTATAGCCTTTCATATGTAGTTTTAAACGCAACAATGTTTACTATATGAATTTTCTGGTACAATAATTCTATTTCCTTTATTATACCCATGCTCCTTGCCTAGGATGGCGGTAGTGGTACGGTAGAGATAACCGGTGTTACGATACAGAGAGGAGCGTGCAAGAGGGAGGAGTCACCTGGGAAGTTCTCATCAGAATCACGTTGACGAATAGCACAAGATAAGCAGTTGATCATCAGGCGGCTTCGTCGACAAGAGACAAGTCAAGTTCAACTTCGTTTTTAAGAAGAAAAACAGCGCAAGCGGTGGCACTTGCCGGGATGCGATCGAGACCATAAGCTCGTTTGTCCACTTTGACGTACGTGCGCTCTGGTAGATATTTTCCAATTTATTCTGGTAGGAGGATATCATTGAAGGAGTTGCGGACCTGTTCAATCCGGAATCGAATTTGGTCAGAACTTCAAAATGACAGTTCCGCTTTGCTTCGATTTTTATTGTTCAGAATAAAGGCGTTCGAGATGGTGATGGTCAAGAGAAGGGCGAATTCAAAGTGAGAAAGAAATCATAGAGAAGCTCTGAGAAGCTCATCAATCTAGGCATATATTTCGATCGGCGCCAAGGCTCCGATCGACAAAGGCTTCGCGGCCAGAAAGTCGACACCTAAAAGGAACACAGAACGTGTTGCCGATATTGACTTGTCGAAGGGCACCATCAAAACCGATCTCTTTCCTCATCAACCAGCGAGTGTTGAAATTGTGCCTGGCACTTGGAAGGATAACAAGGAGTGAGCATTGTCGGGTGTGGTGGGGATGATAACTTTGGATATGACCGAGTAGAGGATATATAGAGGCACATCCAACGTTAACTGTGCAAGATATGCTGGAAGCCAAGATTGCTGCTTCTGATGTTCTTGTGCTTTGTTTTCCAGCTTTATATACCCGACTTTGTGTGGATGAATAATTCTTCTATCATGTCTTGTGTATCATAGCCTCGTGACATCGAAATTAGGAATACGATGTGAAGTAGTCGAAGTCACATTAGTATTTGGTTTGGAGAATGCAGAAAAGTATAAAGTCTTCTATGTTACTGCATCGTTTCAGCGCGGTGCGCTGAGGAGTTCGCGCGCAAAGATATCTATAGGCAGTCATGAAACGGTCGATCGATTTAGTGCAGTATTCTTTGTGTTTGTCACGGTGCATTACTGAGTTATAGATCGGACCTATACGGTGTATTCAATTTTATTGCGTCGGACTGTCTATTTGAGAATAGCATAGATGAGTGAGTAGCTGTTGAACGTCGATATTTGTTGTAAGGTCCTTGGTTGGTAAAGTGAAGGTAACATACGGCAAGAAGAAGGGTGGCGCACTGGAACAAGAAGTTATCTTGAAGTTGAAGAACGCTGATTCGAAGACACGAGGAAAAATGCTGGAAGCCATGGGGCTGGAGAATGCTCATGTCGGAGAAGTGGACACAACAGACGACAGTTCCTTCGCGACAGCCTCCCATGCTGGGCATACAAGTGCTGAGGTGAGGAGACACTGAAGAAGTGTGTTGGTACGTTGAAGTAGGTCATATCCTCCGTAAAAGAGGAGCCTATTAAAAGGGAGGACGTTCCAGTCACTGGTCTTCCGTCTGCAAAGCTATGATGTAAGCCCTCGTGATCTCTGCCGTCTGCTTCTCGAAACCGTTTGATAAGCTTACTGCAGCGCCGTCGGCTGAAATAGTTCTGAGAGAAGAGTAAATTATCTTATCGAAGTCTTCGTTTGCATCACTGAAAGCAGCTGAAGTGGCCATTCACCTTCGTTGCAGCTACTGGGAAAATGAGACAAAGGAATAATTATTGAGGGCAATTTCGAATTAGTTGCGCGGAACACATATGGGGTACATTCTACCACTTTAAGTGAATGCGTGAAATGCCTACCCGGAAACATTTTTCGAACAAGACTTCTCGAATGTCTACTGTTTTCTACGATCCGGTCGCTTTGTTGCACAGGTTAATTTCAAAGTAACTAAGAAGGATGCGGCGAAAGTCCTCGGGGACGAGAAAAAGATAAAGAAATATTTTTTCAAGACGGACCTTCCGACCCCGTCGAAGATTCGTTCTGACGGCACAATTGATACCGATGTTATCATTAAGGAAGGAAAGATGCGCCCGAGGGTTGTTGTGGTGCCTGGAAAGGCAAACTGGCAACTCAACGACCACAGCGCTGTCGGACCGGTGAGGATTTGGAAAGATGAGAAACAGTACAAGGAATTTACGGCGACACTGCAGTTCCCTCATACACCAAAAAGCACCTTTGAACGTATCTTTGAGGTAGAAAAATCTCTACAGTGCGCAAGCTCAAGAATCTATTTTTCAGGGTGTCAATCAGGAAAAGGAAACCGTGCAGAATTTGGTAGCTTTGTATGCGAACCCCGCGCAAGTATCTTTGATTTAGGGGAGTCGTCCGGCACCTTTGCCAACAGCTCCGAAGCCACCGCCTCAGACGATTATTTCAAGAGAAGTAAGATATAATAATATTATATTGAATGAACCATTGATAGACTACTTTAAATCAAATTTACTATAATCGATGTGTTTCATCTCTTAATACTTTTACAATATTATAGTCTTTGAATTATTAAGTGTATCTGGTTCGCCATGAATTTCTCGCACTTTCTAGCATTAACTAGATCATAGCTAATAGTTTATTCTCGCTGTCAAGTGTTGCCGCTATACACCATTTATACAGCCTTGAAGGTGGACAATAGAGATATCTTGGGATTTTCTCTCTTGTGCGGAATTGCGCGAGCTATTGAGACATATTCTTCATTTCAAATAGTGACTTCGAGTATCCTCTCATACTCCTTTCTTTTCAGGGAGATGTCACTAACCATCAGGTGAAGTCACGAAGCCCTTTTGCCGATGGTAATCGTGAAGATATCTTTCAGGTTGAATTACAAATACCAGCGAAGGCGCAGGTCCCCGAAGGTTTGGTCATCAATCCGAAAAAAGGAAAGAAATTCAAAGCCACACTCACTTCTACTGGAGACCTAATCTGTGACGAGTTGTTCCCTGAGGGTCAAAAAGTTCAAGTTAAACCATTCAAGTGGCAAATCCGTGGGATTATGGCCAGTGGTAAAGCTACTGTTGATGACGATAAGGATGTCGATGTCAATATTTACTTTGGGAAGATGAAGAGCTTACCTAAGGAGATTCAGACCATTTTAAATGTAAGAGGAAGACATCCTCCGATTTTAGTGACTTGGTGGCGTTCTGTAAACGTTTCTTCACCGGCTGAGTATGAGCAGCAACACGATCGAAAAGCAGCTCCTTTTAGCACATAACCGCTCAGTCTGGTTTGGTCCAAACCAGACTGAGCGTTACCAAACCAAAGTTAGTAATCCAAACCGTTTGGATTACTAACTTTGGAATAACTAAGTTTCGATCGCTATGGAAGTGAAGAGATAGTCCTTTGCGTATGTTTACGGCTCATGAGTATTGGACAATCTACGAGGTCTCCTCGGCTATAGTGCGGTTTGCGTAGTGCATGCATTATACAGTGTAGATGACACTTCCAAATGGTGTGGGCAAAACCGGGGAGGACTTCTCCTTCAAAGTTGCAGAAAAATGATTATTCTCAAACACAATCGGGGAACATTCTTCTTCACTTGTCAGTGCCTTCTTGTGATAGTCGATTATGTTTAGTTTTTTATTTTTATTACCTTGTTTCAGAAGGGGACGCTGATGGACGAACTCAAGGCACATGGTAAGAATATTAAAGACCACATCTTAAGGCCGACACCTGAGCAAGTGAAGGGGGCAGCTACTTATAGTGGTGGTGACACGGGTGGTGACACGAATGATGATGTGGCTGCCGATGAAGTTGACAAGACTGGAGGCCATGAAGTCGAAGAATCTGGCGGGAGCGAGAAGAGTCAAGTTGGAGATGATGCTAATGAAGATAAGGAAAATAAAAACAATGGAAATAAGAAAGCAAAAAAGAATAAGAAAAACAAAGGACCTAAACAACAACAACAACAACCGAAACAGCCGAAACAACCGAAACAACCGAAACAACCGAAGCCCCCCAAAAAAGAGGTAGGAAGTCCTTCAGCTTCCACTTGTAATCGTTTTTCTTATTTGCGAGAGCGAAAGGGGTTAATCGGCGTATCACTGTCATGTCCTCCTTGCAATTGTCTTTATAACAGGAATCACTCAACAGGCTTATCTTGTCATAACTTTTGCTACCGGCACTATAACAGTTTCAGCATTGAAAAGTGTGATGACACTGCGAGGAAAATAAGATTAGTGTTAGGAACAGCGCCGGTTGGTTGTGTAATTGGCGGAGTAGTGCAGTAAGGTAGCCGCAGTTGCTTTCTCGGAATGATATATAATGATTTGGGAGTGTTGATGGCATTGATCATCACTCTTGAGCATTTGACTGCGTGAACTTGTCAGGTCGGTGAGAGTGGTGGAGGGAAAGATGAGGCGAAGGTGAGTGGGAAAAAGCTGGTTGATGATTGATTTCTTTTCTAGGTTAAGGAAAAGCCTCATGATAGGCAGCCAGGGAAAGTACCGTTTTTGGAGGTATCTTAGGTTCATGCTCGGTTCTCAGGGCGATGTTAATGATGACGATGATGAGGACGTCGGTGCGGAATATGAACGTGGGGAAGAGGTAAGTTTACTCTAACGTTATTACCCACTTTATGCTACTCTAACGTTATTACCCACTTTATGCTACTCTAACGTTATTACCCACTTTATGCTACTCTAACGTTATTAACCACTTTATGCTACTCTAACGTTATTAACCACTTTATGCTACTCTT
>JAAPAO010000199.1:40390-53680 GCA_013115145.1 Perkinsus chesapeaki
CCACTTTATGCTACTCTAACGTTATTAACCACTTTATGCTACTCTAACGTTATTAACCACTTTATGCTACTCTTACGTTATTAACCACTTTATGCTACTCTAACGTTATTAACCACTTTATGCTACTCTACCGTTATTAACCACTTTATGCTACTCTACCGTTATTAACCACTTTATGCTACTCTAACGTTATTAACCACTTTATGCTACTCTACCGTTATTAACCACTTTATGCTACTCTTACGTTATTAACCACTTTATTCAGGGCCTGCCAAGCATGTTCGGTGACGCTAAGGTCAAGACGGACTCAGATGGAGATCTTGTTTTTACTTTTGATGATTAATCCCTCTTTATTTCACTTTAACACTTTAACAAACTTTATCTAATCGCATCTTTACGTGTTCGCTGTTATTTCCGCTGTGTCGAGTTTGTCACCATCATCATCGCTCCTCTGAAGTCTGTTGTTAACATTGTCATGTCTGTCCCGTCTGGAGCATCTCGGATGCTACTTCATTTCACTTTACTATTTAATGTAGCATATTGCTTTTAATACTTATTTGAGTGGAGCTCTCATAGGCCCTGGGTGGCAACGGGCAAGATGAGCCGACTGGTCGTGATAGTTTCCAAAGGCACCTCAGAATCAAAGATGTCGGGGTAGATATAGTCGTCCAAGACTGGGATGATGCCCAAACGTATCCGGAGAAAGTCCTTGTAAGATACGAATTAGGTTGCATTAACCGTCGCTTCGGACGCGATGAGCTTCAACTCCTATGACTCAATAAATTTGATGATAGAGCAACAAGAGTCCTTTGTGGTGTCATTCCTCTTCAGGTTAAAATGCCATCATCCTTCGCAGTTGAACATAAGTCCGAACAAGTAAGATGGTGGTGATGTGATAGATAGTTCGGAGCATTTCCCATCAGATCCAGGCGGCCCAGAAAGTGTGTGAGCTTCCTATCACACCTGACCCGAAGAGCGTGGAAGATAGAGGGGAGGTGAGCAATAGTCGATTGTGTTGTCACTAACGCAAGTCTTAGATAAGCCTTTGTCACATAGAAGTAACCAAACCGCCACGAGCCGGTTACGACAAAAAAGATGGCAAATATGTTATTTATATCGAAGGAGTGGTCCATAATAAGCCGATGACGATAGAGCTGGATACCTTCTATGACAAAACTGATTTGGGGAAACGCCTGTTCGTATCCCATTTCACGACCTTGTTCAACCTCTACCATGTAGGGTGGATGGGGTCAGAGAATCTTTTGCGAAGCTCCGGGGAAATTATTAACTTTTGAAAGGATTGCGACGTCGGGAAGTTTCTCTTTTTTTGAAGTGGTTTTGCACGAACGCCTTTCGAACAGTGGGAGATTGAAGGGGTCGGAGAGGAACACCAATTTGTTAATGCAACCAAAACGCACTGGGTGATTTCGTCACGAGAAGCTTGTTTTCTGATGAATACATTTGCGTGAAGCTAGACGAGTCATTGTTAGGAGAAAAGAGGTAACAAGGACGTAGCGATACCACCAGTGTCTTTGAGATGGCTTATGGAGGCCGGCAAACCATGGTGGAACCAGAAGCTTGAAAAGGTGAATAAATACATAACAATTATGCTCCTACTCGTTGTCGCAGATCGACCTGAGCAGAGCTGGACTATCAATCGAGGTAAGCCACGAACGGCTCTTTCGGTTCGATTTTACTTCAGCTCGAGGAAGGCGTGTCTGGTTTGGGAAAGAAGAAAGAGAGGCTTGAGGTGCTTATGGAGCCTTTGATTTCATACCACACTTCCGTCAGGTCGATTGGTACAGTGCCCACGAGGAGACCCTCGGTGTTCGTAGCTCGGCCAAGGTAGGGTTATTCCGCCGAATTGTAGAGAGGTTCTCCGCAGGAAGGCGGCCAAGTGCATGAAATCACCAAGCTTCATGTTCTGGCGAATGCCTGTTACGACAGTGCTGGTGACGGCAAGGAGAGCGTCTCTCGATCATGTAAGTGTGGTGGTGGAAAGATCAGATCATCTTCATTATTGTTTTAGTTGGTACATTTGCCACGACTCGCAATATCACCTTCGCTATTGTTCATAGAAAGGAAGGAAGCTCTATGACGTGCCGAGAGAGCATGGAAATCTTATCTCCGTTTGCTATGCTTCACGTAAGGGGTTTTGCTAATTCGACATTGTTATAATTATACTAACATAATCGAGGAACTCATAGATAATTATAATAATTATATATAGGAATTAACAAGAAGGAATATTTTATAATAGTAAGATTCCTCCGTCGCTGAGTTGCTGAGGGAGGTACCCCGTTGATGCCTGAAGGTGCGAAAACCTCGTGTTGAATTTGCCAGAAATTATCTTTGCTCACTTGTATGCGTAAGCGATGGTAAATATACAGTAAGATTGATTCTGACGGTGAATGCTTCACTATCTATTTGGTGAGTGTTAGAGAAGAGATAAAGGCTTGGTAGTGTTGGAATTACGAAACCTCTTTCAGGAGGATATTATCTCTTCTGTGGGCACGAAGGTGATGAGTTTCGTGAAGAAGGCTGAAGAAGTGAGTAGGGATGTGATTGTGCGAGATGAAAGATTCTTTTTAGGTCGGAATGCTGGCTTCTGCTTTCAGAAGGGCCGGTGATAGGAAGCCAGATGACACCTTCAAGGTGAGCTCTTCGGTTTGTAGAGAGAATTCGTTATCATAAAGCTATTGTCATGCTACGTTTGAGTTCAAGGAGACACCTCAGCATCATTGTTCGCCAATTGTATAATGGTCGATGAGGTGATCTGAGAATACTATAACTCTGACCTGGGCAACATAGCTCCTAATCCCTGAGCGCGCCTGCTCGACTTTATTGACCTGTGAACTTCAATGCATTATTTAAAGTAATAAGAAGCATTGTGAATTAAGAGACTCAATTCCCAGTATTAGTGTTGCACTAAGAATCGCTATAATATAGTTAATACACTTGATGCCTCTAATACATAAGTGCAAACGTTATTCACAAGATTTTACGATGAGGCGATTGTGGGTTACTTCACGCAGACCTATATGACGGTTCCCGCGAAAGCTCCGATGGCCAAGGAATTGATAGAGTTGAAGAGCACCCCAAAACGGGAAAAGGGACATGAATGCCACATATTGCCAGATGGCATCATTGATACCAAACTTTTCCCACGCAATCCGAATAGGATACAGGCCAAACCGGGAACGTGGAAGGAGGTCGATCATAAAGATGGGAAGACTACTCGCAGGTGACGCAACGTGAGTTAACTTGATCAGAAAGGGCTGGTTGTCAGGTTTAATGGTGTTGTTATTGTCACCTATGGCGAACATGTAGTGGAACAAGAAGTCCGCATTGATCTTGAGGGAAATGACCAGGAGCAGTTGGACCAATTAAGAAGGGTCCTGCTGGTGAGCTCTCGGAAGTGTAGAGATGCTTGAACATTTTTTATGCCAGACAAATGCGTATGCCACAAAGGATGACAATGACAATGTAGGATGATACTAGCGGAGCGAAGCGTTTCATGTTTTACGTTTTCAGGTTGACTCGGAGGACACTGATAGAATGGTGGGCAGATAGACGTTAATGTGAATTTTATAGTGTGGATCAGAACACCTTGAGGGAACTACCAGGAGGGGTGCTGGATGAAGAGGAAGGGGGAGAGTCCGCAGTTGTTAAAGGGCATAATAGCGATATTATTAATGATGGGCATGAAGAGATAAGGGATCATTCAACAACAATAGTAAGCGCCACTGTGAGGTATCTTCCACATGCTTTGCGATGTCCTATAGGACCCAGCCTACTGTACAAATCTAATAGGTTTATTAGGAGTCGTTCTTCTACAGTAGGGGCATACTACTATGGGCCCGCAGTTATGATTAACTATACCGTAAATGCTTTTTCATGGACTAGTGTAACACAAGCCGTGTCATAGTTCAGCCGTTCAGGAGGACTCTATCTTTGTAATGTTCGGGCTGAAGTCTGTCTCAAAAATGATATTGGTTAGTTTTCGGGTTTGTGTTCTGTGTAGACTGCGCACTATTTAGTCATCGTTCATTAGAATCGGAGGAAAGCGGCGCCCATTCACTTGTGGCGACAATTCAGGCAAGAGAGGAGTTGGCTGAGGATGAAGATGGAAATGAAGATGATGATGATACGACAATCACAGTGCTGCAGGGTGACACGGAGGAGCTCACCGATGAAGAGAAGGAGGTTGTGCTAGATCCAGAAGAAGAAGAAGAAAAAGTAAGAATGAGAAATTTGGAGAGACGACGAATCCCCATCAGCCGCAGTGTGAAGTTAAAGCTGACGGGGCATCATGCCAAATGACGAGTCAGAGGGACGAAGAGATGGTTGAAGAGAAGGATGATGAAGGCCTCGGACCAGATCTGGATATCGACGAGACGTTTCAAGACGACGAACAAGAACCAGTGAAGGCAAGCTGGCTGACAAGCTGAGTAGATTATTGATTCAACACACTTTCAGCTACCCATAATGAAGACAGGAAATAAAGGAGAACATAAAGTAACAGATGCTCTTGCTGGGGATCGAACCGGGCTTCCCGTTACGACCGTGCTTCATGACTTGGCAGCTTTGAATTGAACACTCATGAGACTATCACGCTCGTGTATAGGAGAAAAATGCGAAAACGGAGGAAATGCGGATCGGTCGCTCTTCCAGTCGCGGAATCCTCGAAGGCTACCAGAAAGTATTACTAATTCGAAAACTTTCATAGCGAACTGGTTCCTAAAATACCATTCCCTCTGGGAACGGTCGGTGTCCCTTCATGTGGATTTGATCATGGTTTAGATTACTATTATCATACCAAAGGACGCATACATCCCCACTGAGCTCCGGTACCACGGTGACGTCCCTCTCATCAATGATAATGTGGGAGCTAAACTGATGAAAAACGGTGACTTGAAGTGCAAAAAATTGTGGAAGAAAAGCAAGAGCAAGCCGACGAGAGTGAACGTGAAAGGCGGAAATTGGATGGTTGTCGGAAATGTGGCGAGCGGATCTATCATGGTCGATTTCGCGCATATCGAGAAGACTTACGCAATTGAAGCCCAGATCAAGTTCAAAAAGGAGGACAGATATGACAGTCTTCCGCAAGACGTTCTTGCTATACTAGGGGTGAGACGATGAGAGGAAAGTGCGGTATGAGATACTCGTCCAGGTTACCGAATTGGATTCATTCCCCGACCTTGACGACAGGTATTCGGGGAAGCTGTATAATGTACCTTGCCAGCCATGCGCGGATTGCAATTGTAGAGTTTTGGTAGGTTATGATGGAGCTCGACCTTCACCAGAGAATCCCTAAGATTCTCACCGACAAGAGAATGGACCCCCACGCTCACCGAGGGGCAATTCTGAGGGAAGATGGTTTGATTGAAACCCACCTGTTTCCGAAGACGGACGGCAAAAACAGTCAACTGGTGTATCCGGAAGTAAAGAGTATTGAGGGAACTTGGACCTACCAAGGAAGCCGAGCAAAAGGCAAAGTTCAAGTCCACTATGGCGACGCACAACCTTTGGTCGATGTGGAGCTGCAGTTCGCTAATGATGAAGTACCAGATGATGCTATTGCCTTTTTGGGGGTAAGATGAAATTCTCACGCGCCAGGAAACTGCCATGCTGTTCAGATGGAGAAGAAAACGTTCCTGCAGCGAGCAGCTCGGAAGACAGATGAGGTAGGATACTTCAAAGGTCGATTCGGGCGCCAATTTTCCTTCTCAGGTATTAGGGATTCGCAAAGTAATGACGCCGTGGATAAAGGCCGCCGTCGCCGTAGTTGGTTCTCTTTAGCCTCCACCGCCTCGAGTGCTTGGTATTGACCAGAATAAGAAGTTCATGGGCAAAAAAAACAAGGTGAGCATGCACGCATCCACGGTGTTCTGGAGCTCTGTACTCATTAAAGGAAGTCTCGGCAACTCAGCATGATAGTCGGACCGCAAAGGTTCGTGGCTGAGAAATTATGGAAATGTTCGAGCGGGAGCGGGGAGAGCGCTACCGACCCGTATCGATACTCAGGTTCTGGTAACGATCGCCAAGACGACTCCTAAAATACCCAAGGCACTTTTACTGAAGTTGAAGAATGAACTGGGCATCGATGAGCCTAAGAGGGGCCTGGAGATGGAAGGCTGGCTGCGTGAGGATGGCACTATCTTATCAAACGTTTTCGCGCCATTAAAGAAGGACAAGGTATTTTACGCCAAGGTGAGTGTTGAGGGATCAATGGTGTATGAGAATCTATCCCATCTGATGACCAATTTCTGTGAAAATGTATTTCGCTCCGAGCAATGGACGATGAAAATGAAGCTGCGGAAGGATTTTGAAGGTGCTGCATCTTGTTCAGATTGTAAAGGGAACTTGGACAGTTAAAGGCAAACGGCAAGCTTGGGGGAAGGTTCATGTTTTATATAAAGAAGGGATTGCACCACTGCGGATGGACGTCCAATTGAAGTTCTTTGAAAACATTCCCAACAGCGCCTTTAGGGCCCTCGAGGTAGCAGTACTGTCCAGCGAGCCTTCCATCATTTTGCCCCTCTTCAGTTACAGGATAAACAATCGTTGTGGGGAAGGGTAAGTGTAATTCGACACAGAATATGATAGATCTGTTTGTGGTAGATAAAGTCGAGGAATGGTGCCTTGGAAACTAGCAGGAAAAAATAATTGTATATATAATGATGTTGTTGTTGTCGTTGTTGCTATCCGTGCATGAGATGTTGTTGCTGATGTTTATGAGCAGTTGTGATGATGCAGTTGTCTGTCCCTTGTTGTGCTGCCATTGTTCGTCGTGTTGGTCAATATTAGGCAACGCTCTGCTCGCTCTGCTCTGTGTCAAGTGCGCGGCGGGATTAATGCTGTTTAGCGTCGCTCGCCCTCGAGCTTCGTTACACGGTTACTCGACTCACATTCCAATCGATATTACTCGCTCGCCTTGGAAAAATAAAGCAAGTGTCTCTCGAGCGTTGTTGTTATTGTAGAATCATAAGTAATATCATTATAATGATCTTTAATCGTATCGCTGCTGCCGCAATCCTATCGGCTATCGCCTTCCAAGAGACTGCTGCTGTTCGTGTGAGGAGCACGTCGAAGTCACACGTCGAAGCCATTTATCCGTTTAGATTGCAAGCAGTAGAGCTCCCAGTCCAGAACCAGATTACGATGATAATCATGACGATGATCCTGAGTGGTTAAGAAACGAGATCAGGAAGGCAGAGAATGAAGCTAAAGATAAAGCATATGTAGGAATCGCCGAATACATGTATGAAATAGTATTGATAATCTCTGTTCAGCTCTCGTATGGTGAAACTGGAACTATTGTAAGTAGTCGTTGTTGTTATTATCATCATGATCATCGCGTCATAGTCATTGCTCCTTTCAGGCAGCTAGGAGCAACATGTATGACCAACTCAAGAAACAATTGGCTGCCAGAAAAGGAGTAAGTGGTCTCATCTCCTCAACTGCTGCTGCTGCTGCTCCCAAGCAGGGATATATTTCAACCATGTCTCCTTCTATGATCGTTATGAGTCAGCCTTCCAAAACCCACTACCGTAAAGGCTCGATGCCTCTCATTCTATTTACAACCTTCAGTTCATGAAATCCGCTTGCCATGCTGCATCACATGCAGGAGTGATTCCTTCGAAGGGATTCTCTCCTCCTAGATAGCAGCAGCGACGGAATAGTTCAGTAACATTGTATAGTTGTCCGCCAATTCAGGCACCCGTTCAGCAGAGCTCCATGAGTGAAGATGCAAAAGTACGATTGGCTAAGCTGTACCGTCTTGGAGGTGCGAGGGGCCAACAAAATTACAAGGACGGTGCACTTGCCGTCCGAGTAGCTAATGACAGACTGGCTGCTCCTAGCAGTAGGCCGTCTCCCCACGGTAGGAGGAAGGCTCCGGTCCCTCCTAAGAAGCAAGGTATTGCTGAACATGACGAAGTCACTCATTTCTAATATTTGTCGAACAATCATGACAAAGTATGTGATGTTATGTGGATGTTAATGTACCAAGATAACCAAGCATTATTGTGTTAATTGTCCCTCTGGAGTTGGGGATTGTCCGCCTACCGATTCTCCCTCAACTTTCATGCTGATATACCTAGTTGTTCACATTTGTTCATAACAATGCTTCTGTCTCATTGCATCACCGCTATCCTGTTTCTCTCAGCAGCTCTGACTGAGGGATTGAAGGTGACATCACTTCACAGCCAGTTCGTAATTATTTGCTATTTTAGGGGTTATCCGAGGATGAGCTCGATGCCGGCAGACAAGTCATGCTGCTGCTGCTGCTGCTGAGCCAACCATTTCTGTCATTGTCACGTATCTTTGTCAGAGTCTTCGATCCCATTTGTTACGTCCAAATAGTCGAGATAGATCAAGCATTTCGAGGAGACGTTCGACTGGGAATGTAACGTAGATTATTGTTGCTCTTCTTACTATTGGTAGTAATTCAGGAGCCAGTTGAGATTGGCAAGGATATCGGTCAACTCATTAAAGAAGCCAAAGGAGTTGATATGGTAAGACAGCAGCAGTTCCACAGCGACGCAAGAAGGAGTTATACAAAACAACACAATCGCTGGAACCGGATTACGCATTCGATCACTGGAGTCCACCAGTCTTAATCACTTTGCCACTATTCACTCTTTAACCGTCAAACGCTTATGATCATCATCGGTTGATAGGAATTGCAACAACAAGCAATGATGATAGTACATGATTTAATGCTTGAACTTTGGGCATGTAGGATCTGGCAGAGTACTGGTTGACACATAAGGGCAAGCCAAGTGAGGAAGATATCAAAAGGGCTAAACTAGAGAAGGAAAGGCAAAAGAAAGCTGAGAGAGATTCAATAAAAGTAGGTTGGCGATGCTGTTATAAAGGGAACATTCTGCAATTGATCAGCGACGAGCTGTTGGTGTAAACCAAGCTGTGAGGGAGTTGAATGAGCAAGCCGAGGAACAGGGGAAGGTACACAGAGGACAACAACAACAGGAAATTCAGCAGCATTCTGTTCTTCAGGATTTCTCATCTTATTACTTCGACAAGACCGCCGCTTAATATGCTGTTAATAGATGTATGAACCTAAATGGTTAATGGATGTAAATAATCAACAACCCTCACATTGATTGTGTTATATCAAACATATCGAAAGATATGCAGTAGTTCATTTCAAGTTTGTTCATCGATGCGCGGTCCTTCTATTCATCACATTATCTTCTTCCTTGTCGCTTTATTATTCGATTACGCCAAATGTAGACAACCAGGTGACATGGAAAATGATCATATCAAGGCCACACTTGCTACAGGTGCTGCTATAAAGCGCCGACAAACTCGCACTGAGAATGATCCCCTTGCCCAGCTCAGCAAGGTAAGTGTCGCTGCGCAAGTGGAGTTGCATTCTGTCGTAGTAGAGGAGAAAATGGACCATGCCACCCAAACGAGAGCCATCGCCCTTAACTCCCGAAGAGGTAATACGCACGAAGATTAGCTAACACTATTTGGCATTTTGTACAGAGGAGCAGATTTGCATTGATCTTCGGGGACAAGGTAGACACGCTCGATGCCGACGTCTTGGTAAGTCAACATAGGAGGTCGAAGAAATAATAGTTTATGTCTGCAGAGAAATCACGAAGCTGTTATGGACGAATTGACCTTCCACAGCCGAGGGGGGAAATCCCATGGAGTAAGTTATGTCATTATCCCTTTAATCCCTTAGGGGCATTTATCAGGCAATATTGAGCTCCATCAGAGATTACAATAGACTGCAGAAAAGGCTGCAGCAAGACGATGTTACCCCGGAGGAGATTGAAAGAGCCAAAGCGATGGAAGAGCGCCTTAGTCAATGGAAGGAAGCAAGGAGAGAAAATACTAACAAAATGGTTAAGCAAAAGGGCCCTGGATTCAGAGGGTTTGCCAATAAAAACAATTGAAAACAAATTTATCAACTTTGTGTGTGTTCATGTTAATATTGTTACTTGTTGAGTTAATACAACAATTAATATAATTAAGAAACGATAATAGCGGAAACATGATAGCAATCACGCAGCAGGCTGTTGATACCTAAAAGAGGAGATTAAGCTCTTAACAACTTAACATACCGTAACATACTTATCAAAACATCTACCATCAACATCTGCCTTTTTACCACTCATCCACAATGACGTTACATTCTCACTTGTACTGTTAATTGCTTTAAGCTTACCAAGTGCTAGTCGAAGATCGAGAGGCAAAGGAACGTAGACATCAACCACGGAATCTAAGGGCATCAAGGGATGACATAATTAATATACATCAGACAACATTGGAACGGTTCAACATAACGACCGAAACCACCACACAGGATAGCATTTCACGTCCAAAAGGCAACACTGTTAATTTTGCATGCAGGAGAGGATTACCATTATCATCAACAACATCCATCGGTTGAGTATAACAAAGTCTGTAGCTATGCAGGAACGTTCGAGGGCACCAAAGCCTATCCGTGGCACATATCGCTTTAGCAGCTTCCGGGTCTGTTGGGTTGCCATACTTTGGATCACAAACTAGAGGATGACCGATGTGGGCGAGATGTACCCTAAAATGGTGAGATATAGCAGCCTGCCGATGGCATACCTTATCTGATGAGTCCTTCCAGTATGCAACTTGACCACAACTAGGGAGTACTCCCCACCGGAACTGATGATATAAATAGAACAAACGAATAGGCCAATGCTGCAACTACTCATCGGTATAATGGGCAACAGGCACAGCCTCGGTTAGGGAGGGTTTGCCATCTGGAGCGACAACACATGTGGTGCTGTAAGACTGACCGTTGTCAAGCGTCGACTTGAGGATCTGTAATGCCATTCACGAACAAGTTCACGAATAACACCATTGCCTTGATTCTGTCACTGATGATTTGTTTCTCACCAATGGTGCCCATATGGCCTTTAACCAAGGTAACATACTCCTTATCAATCTGATCACCAACTCTTGACAAGAGCCTTTTCCCTCCTTACCTGATGCGAGCAAAAGACCAGTCTTCCCATATAGAATCCTTTATAGGAATGTGCCAGCAGTAACGGCCCACTAGTGCCGACATCCAAGCGATGAAGTATGCCATAAGCATGGTGTCTATCCCTTGCTATAGGATAACCAGGGTATGCCTCCTCAACCCATTCCTACAACCATATAGCCAACTTTATTTTATATTCTTACCTGCAGGCCTGATGCGTTACCATTACTAGTTACCGTCCTAGTAGCCTCCTCCCCCTCGGTGTCATCGGATACCTCTTCCTCAGCCGACCCTGCTATTGCCGAGGTCACCGAGACATGCCTGAGCATGATCCATCCGACCAATATGAGTTGGAGTCTATCACCAATGGGCTGGTTTCCAGATAACACTGAGATGCCTAGTTTCATGCAGCACCTTCAATTGAAACAGTATCAAATGTCAAAACGATAACTGCCCCTACAGCCGGGACAGTAGTGTCCATTTCATCCATATTAACAGGCTGTGGCCGTTCCCCTGTACCACGACCTTTGGCTTCATCCTTTTTATTGCCAAGTTGTCTTACTCTATCCAAGCAGGCTTCGTAGAGCTCCTTATCGAGTCTGTATGGTAATGGCTACACCCTTCTCGTGGACCTACCTCTTTGCAGTCGAATATGCCCACACAAGACTAAAGAGATGATTCGCCTCGAAGTCCTTCATCCTGTTTAAGGATTCATCCCTAAGTACCTGAACGAATGCTACCTGATCGATTAACATAATGGTCATCAATGGAGTACGTCAAATAGTTCAATGACGGCTTGAGGAGGCTCCTTCTTCTCAAGTGTGGCAAATGTACGGTAAAGGGGTAATAGGCGGGAGATGGAGAGAGGTCGAATGGATTGGAGGGTGAGCATTATGGTGAATTACTGGGTGAATTTAAGCCAAGTGATGCAAAGGAAAAATGCGTCATTCTTAGCGGAGCGAAGCGATTCATATTGTGCAGTTTTGTTATCACACTTTGAGCTAACCCTGACGCGCGCGCTTGTGCTGTTGCTGATGTTGCTGGCACACTAATGAGGTATCTCGTAAAGGCAAATGAAATCTTATAAACAGAAGACTGCGTTACTAGTGGAGGACGAGACAGTACACTTTCGATCCGAGCTCAAGCCATGACTATGAAGGTTTTGAGAGCTGCCGGCGGCGTGACAAGGCGACGAGGCTCGGAGCACGAAGACAGAGTTCACAACGATAGTGACACCAAGCTCGGAAGTATTTATAGTGACCAGCATGACTTCAACCGATGTTCCTTGCTGGCTGTGGATTTTTCATGGGTACATGCATGCAAGGTTGATCTCTCTTGCTCACTTTTGCCTCGCGTTCGACCATATGAGCGAATCACAACCCACGTGATACCGCCAGACCACATCATAGCTATGATGGAAGCAAGTTGCCCGGTCGGGGACAACACTGAACACAATATTGAGGCTACTACGGGTAGAAGTGGCCACTTGTGACCATGAGATAGAAAACATCATATTAAACAAATTATTCGGGTACGTGAGCTCGACGACACGCTGAGGAAGAAGGAGTTGAGCGAAGTGTTAATGAGGTGTCTTACCGATAGATGCATCCAAGGCAGCTTGTTCGCTACCATACTCGAGAATAGAGAAGTACTTTTCGATTTTTCTACCATTCTCAGACCACCCCGCAACCCAGGAGTGGGGAGGGTTCCACTTCACCCCCACCACTCCACTTTGCTTTACCGCTGTACCATGTTTACTCGGCACAGCTTCACCACGTATCTCGGCATCTCTGCGACATTCTGAGGAAGTGTGGTGAAATCAATATGGTCCGATTCTGGTACACCTACTGATTGCTCGTTGCAAAGCCTCCTCGTAGCCATAACGAGAAACGTAGAATGACTTGGTAACTTTCTTGCCATCCTTCCTGCGCCATTGAGCGCGCCACACAGTATGTCGGCTACTCCAGCTGACCCCGACAACTCCACTCCGACTCGGGCTCTTCTGCGTTCTAGTTCCAGTTTCAACAGGACTTAATGTCGCACCAGTTGAAGCAGTTTTATGCCCTATTGTGAACGAACGTGCAACAATCACTCTAAGTGTCTTTGTCCATCCGGCGGTACCTTTAGAAAGTTCTTCATCAACTGTAGAACGGATGTCAGTTCCACTGAGCATCATCCTGGCCAACTCTATATGAGTGCTGTCTACTGCACCAGGCATGATATTAGCCATTGCCTCCTAAAGATTAATAGTAGGAGGAATAAGTTGATGGAATAGCTACTGGCAGTTTTGCTTG
>JAAPAO010000002.1:0-63976 GCA_013115145.1 Perkinsus chesapeaki
TATGATTCAGAAGAGTCAGCCTGAACGTCATACGGTGATACATGCACTTCTGGCTGTCTCAGTGCGAGACTGTCAATCACTAGCCGGCCAAACACGAGACTATTAGGGACTATTATATTAGGGATTGAAAAGTTTTGGTGATCAACCTTTTGCATTCACGAACGTAACCTCAATCTCACGGAAGTAGACTGATGGCAGTAAAATGATGCAATCGACAACATATGACATATCGGATTCGCAGCAAGCCTACACCACAGGGTGGATCCGTGATGGTGCACTGAGGGCCCCTGAGCTTCCGTTTACTTCAAAATTCACGAAATCGGTCGAGGCTTTTACTAATTTTTCGCGGGATATAGAAATTTGATCTGTGATATATCAATTCGGTCTGGGTTTTTAGTGATTCGGTCTGGACTATACTAATTTGATCTTGAAATGGTGTAGGTAAATGTGTGATAAATGAGGAAGGAATCCGAAGGCCAATAGTCGCCTCACCACCTCCAAGTTGGAATACCGTATTGGTATCTTGTGTAGCCTAAATGCATTTAGGTAAAATTCAGCCTCGTGACTTGAGAAACTGTACTTGCGAAATTACTCCACTCATGGTCGTTTCGAGCTGTAATTCAGAGCAGCGACATCGCCGCAAAGACTTGGATATGATATATAGGAGCACCCTCTATACAAGACAGCCAACATACATACAGGAACATAGCCTGTTTGTTTATACCTCCGAATCAGTTGTTTCGGGAGAAGTGGCATCAGTATGGTAGTTGCAACCGTTTACTGCTAGCAACAATTGTGAGTCGATGTTGTGCATTCTGCCGGGTAAACGTATCTTCTAACATCTTACACTCTTTAATCTCAGGCTCCCAGGTTCGCGCCAGCGATTATCAGCCAGCCATTCTCAAGCCTAGATCTCGTACGATGCAGTCATCCCAATTACGCGAGAACTGTTTACAACACAACAGGCAAGCGAACCGCGAACGAATGGCAAACAACAACCTGCCTAAATGTTTCATCCTGAGGGGTACTAGGTAGTCTTCTCGGCCAGCAAAAATGATCACCACCGATGTTATACTTCAAACATGGCCTCTTCATGTGCCTCGCCTGTACTGCCCTTCCTCCTCCTCATAGCTGTTCTACCCGCGGAGGACGTATCTACAGATATGCGTGTGCTCGTGATAACCAATGCGCATCTCGATCGTGGGGTTCCAAGACTGGTCCCGAAAAGGCAACTCAAGCCTATGCCCCTCATTTGTTACCGTAGCCCGAGCTACTGCCCATGACTCTCATTTCAACCTTCTCGGATAAGTCATTCACTTTCTCGTCAACCGCCAGGACGATCGTGCGGAGACATGATGATCCTCTAAAGCGGTATCTAACCAGATGCAAAACTTAGTCGGAGTTTTTGCGCTTTTCAAGTTCACAAAGTCGACAGAAAACAACTCTACAACCTACGCAATGTAGTCCAGAAAAAAAATGATCTCTATTAAACCCCCTATCCATGAATTAAGATCAGAATATCGACGGCCAAGGTTAATCTTCTTATACATCCAGTTGAATGCATAGAACACCCGATAACCACCAACGCATAGGATAAACGTACCTAACTATAATACATTCACCGATCTTGAAATTTGCAGATGCGACTATCCCAATGCGTTAGAGTTCTCGAATCTAGCCTTTGAACGTACTGACTCCGCAGTCCTTATTCCCCTTATCTCTATAAGAGAAGACATATTGCGGAACCTAAAACAATCTGGATCCTTGACATCGAGACAAGGTAAGAGCAACACCAGTCCTGCATTGGAAAACGTAAATGAGTCGGCCAGAGATTACCATAGCAAATCCTTCGAGGAGTTGC
Source organism: Perkinsus chesapeaki (assembly GCA_013115145.1). Taxonomy (NCBI): domain Eukaryota; phylum Perkinsozoa; order Perkinsida; family Perkinsidae; genus Perkinsus; species Perkinsus chesapeaki. The sequence goes on from JAAPAO010000002.1 coordinate 1,862, forward strand.
GAAAATGTCCACAAAACTTCAAGTACCGTGAAGCTTTTAGCTGTCAGAAGAGCCAGGACTGCGCACTGAGCCAAAAAACACTCAGTCTACAGATTGCCGGCAAACAGAATTTCCCACCAGCCCAATAATAGCCACCAGGTTGCACGTATCCTTATTCTGCTCCCAGCTGCTACGCCACCTCCGAAAGAAATAACAAACTATCGCAGATGTTACTATGTACCTACGCACGCTTGTTGCCACACAACCAACCAGCGAACTATCAGCTATTCAGATGTGCTCAACCACGATGGCAAGCCGCCCATTCACTACGTTATCTTGAACAAAACCAAGTACGCCCTTTGATTATGTTCGAACAAGTCTAGATATCGACAGGTGAAGGTTGTTAAATACCTAACAATAAAAATGAACCTCGTAAAACCCTTCATTAGCTCTTCCGGGTATGTACGCCCATGCGAAAGAAGAACTCCCATTCAGATTACAGTATTTGTGTGCCGTAACTGAATCCTGCGCAAGACTGGTTCCTATATAGTGTAAAGCACAACACAATTATCCCAAATAGATGGAGGTAGTCACCTAAAACCAAGACCACGAGATGTATACTTGCGAGTCCAGCGAAATAGAGCAAAGCCGAAGATATACAATAGAGCTCCACTAGAGTCCCCTAGCATGGAGGACAAGTAGTATATTCGTGATGTTAGCTATGCCACGAATCTAGCTAACAGCAGATGGGGTCCTCACCAATGTATCTGAATATGTTCCAACTGTATTGTGAGACTGTTTTCGCGAGATGCTGGAAATCTTCTTTGCCGTGCAACTTAGACCTGAAGCGGGGCAATAACGTGCGCGTCAACGGGTTAATATTCCACTATTTATGATTCATACTTTCAGGTGAAACGACGCACGCGGGAGATCAAACCACTTAAAGAACATATTTTAAACATGTTTAGCCGATTTATCACAACCACATTCTGAGATAGCCGCAACATTCTAATAGTTCCGCAGTCATACTCAGTTTTTACTACATAGAATCCCCGAATTCGTCCACTGCGTCCACGGCTGGTTCCATTGCGGAAATGAATCTAACTTCAACTGAACTCTCCTAACTGTCTTGGAGAGTCCCCCCCCAATTAACAACCAAATAAAAAGATAATCAAAGAAGTGGGCATCTGAACCAAATGTAAATCGTTGCGGAGTTAACCATGCAATGTGCTTGAGTCCATCTCTTCCACACAAGAAAAAACTAGCCAAGTCATTCACGGGGCTGAAATTAATGTGTATTGAATAAGCCTATGCAATTTGCAATCCTAATACAAGCCTGTACCATCGGCCAGAAAGCGTTAGTTGAGGCCCTCAACTTGAGGACAAAGACACCTTTTTTCACTCAGACAAAAAAACGAAACGTCACTAAGAAATATCTAGTACTATGTAGTCATCTTCTGGTCATCTTCCTGCTACTTTTGTTCCTAACGATTGCAATGAAAGAACGAGCAAAAATTTCGCGGAGTTTGACTCTATGAGACTCGCATTCCCGATCGAAGAAAAAGCTGATTAAAGTCATTGCTGATACACCAACATATTATTGCAATACGCCATAACACATCAACGAGGTATGCCGCTGAATATTTCATTGTACTTGCCTTCCTGCAATTTGCAGTAACCAAATGTCGAGCGCGCGCCCTGCATCCAAGGTTCGCCAAATACAGTCGATAACCTGTTCAATCGTTTCTTCGAAGAAATGCTGTCAGTGGCTGAGAAATAGTTACAGAATTGAGCTCTTAGTTCCTTAAATACGGGTTTGCAGGTGATGTTGAGTTCTCGAAACGGATTCTTGGCTTTTTTGGTACCAGAGAGAACCCTGAGCCTCGCATTACTCTTCTGTTTTCTCTGTTTGTCGCTTTGCAGTTGCCTTGGGAATATTTATGACTCGTGCAGGGTCGGGATTGCCGCAAAAGTATATTGGATACCATGCGAAGTAGATTACACATGCTTTTGTTAGGCCCCGTAGGCCAGATGTGAAAGGTTCTCACAAGACCAGTGTGTGCGGGGTTGGCTGTTGCCCTGGGCACAAGGACGAGGTATTCATTGCTCGACGGTGAGTACGCCCCGTTGACTTGCTGAGGGTTTGCATTGAGTTCGCCCAGATTCTCGGGGCCAGTGCGATTCGATGGGCTGGTCCTGGAGGCAGGAAAAGAGTGAGATGGGTTAGGCCAGCGGTTGGAACGTAGCTGAGTTAACTGTGATTTACTCTAGCGGAGTTATAGAGTACTCACAGTAACCCTGGATTTACCGGAGAAGGCTACCGTCGGTCTCCGCCTTCCAGCAACGCTCCAACAGTTCAAGCTCTCGTCTTTCGTTCAGGAATCACTCGGTTTCATTCCAAACCAATTTACCGATACTTGTCACGGGTTTTGAAATGTTCACAAGCCGCACGAGTAAGGTACGTCCGGGAACATACGGCTTCTGTTTGGTTATTGCTGCGACGCGGCTACCTTTCTGGACTCGCACGTTCAACATGGTGGCTTTTACGAGGTATTGGTGGCGCTCATTACCAGGATCAGCTAGCGTGACCATCAATTTTGTGAATGGTCCACACTATTAGATTATCTGGCTCTCGCGCAGCATAACAATAATGCAGCGTTACTAACGCTGGCAGGCGCTCTGCTTTGGATTCACCCGCTTTTGCAGGTCCCGCTCGAATTCACCTTGGTCGAAGGGGCGGGCATTGTTGGACGAGTTCTTGCAAAGGGAAAGAGTAATCCAGGCCCTAAATGCATGTATCTGTAGCCATCATGTGTTTTTATCTATATGTGTTATCTTTAAGCTAATAATTGCGTGTCTATCAAGCAGGTCTACATAAAATTGCGCCTGTTACCTCAGCTTCTTTGGGCAAAAGCAAGTCGAAGCTCAGACCTACAAAGAAGTTATATTTGAAAAAACCTATCGCAGTGTCGGAGAATAGTTGGTATTCGTTGAATGTGGAATATCTAATTGACGATGCGAATGTGAGACACACTCTGTTCCAGAAGTTCTTGACCCCAGGAACCCTTGTTTTTAGGGTGCACATCGGCCTTTTTCGATAGCATGTGGAAGTTCAGGGGAGAGGTTCGTTACGGAAGTAAGGAAGTTCACCGATAATATGCAAAGGCTTGCATGACCACTCCACCTCACCAATCAGCTCTTACATCGCTTTGTCCAGGGCGGGGTGACCTTCACTTTCATGGGAGGCCTGGAGTCCCACGAGTCGACGGATGTTTCGAAGGGACAAATCCCTGGTGTATTGTTCATGCAAGATGAAACGACAGAGACAATGGTCAAGGCACGGTTTTGGGACTGCTGTATCGCAGGTATTCTTTTATTATCTCAGAGTACGGAATACGAACATCTACGATCTGCGTCCGCACCTAATCGGGATCATCTGTATCTTATACAAAAGCAAGTATGTCTGACTTTGCCGCGGTAGCCTATCAGGCTCAGCTCAGTATCTTGGACTGTCTGCCTTTTTACTTTTTATTCTGTACGTCCAGTCAAATATCGTTTACTATATTCTCAGGCTACGATGTGCCCGCCGTTTCAACCCCATGGACATAAAGGGTAAAAATGATGCTCATCCTCGCTTTTTCAGTGCTGTGTAATAAACTTGCACACATTAGGGGTCGTCCTTAGGTACAGTGCCGATCGCGATATTTGAAGGAGCCTGAGTGTCCTGGATACATGTGTCATTTTTTGTATAGGAGGTTCTTTTCGGTATTAAGTATTCCATTAAGTAGTTTGTATCCTATATGAATCATTGCTTTCAACTAATTCGCTATCTGACCCTTGTGAGCGTGCTGTGGAGTTTTCAAAAGACTGTATCAGCTGCTGCTTCTGTGTAAGCTCGAGCTTTCACCCTAAATTGCTTGAAAGACATCTAGATCGTTGGTTATGAAGCCTTCATTATGAAGGATGCATGAGCATGATCATCACATTGGTTTAAACTCGCCTTGAGTTGAGAAGAATACATCCGTTTTCGATGTGCCCTGTGAAGCAGCTTATAGTACGTACTGGTTTGAATCCTTTTCATGAGCTCTGATTTCAAACTGTTCGTCGGAAACTTGCCACCGGACACTACGGAAGAAGAATTGTACTCACGATTCAAAGAATATGGTAGTATGGCGGTTACACTCTCTCAGTCGATCGTTCTTTAGTCGAGGCGTGTCTTAATTTAGGGACTATCAACGAAGTTTATCTGATGTCGGGGGGTCGGTCTAGGAGTGGGCAGAGTTCTGCTTTCGTCAAATATTACGACACAGGTAGTCTGCCTGAGTCTCACATGGCAATGTTTTCTCCATCGCAGAATCTTGTGAGCGAGCAATAGCGGGAATGCATATGGTCGGCAAGCTGAGACCCCAGGATCGGGATGCGGTTGTAGTGAAGTAAGAAGGATATAGTTCCGTCACCAATAAGAGTAACTGTTGCAGGTACGCGAAATCACAAGCACGACGATCGGCGCCGTATATGCATACCCCAGGCCCTCCCGCGCCTAGTGGACTGGGTAACAGACCTCATCACACCCCTTCCCAACCGACACATACTGCTGGTTGCAAACTGTTTGTGGGAGGGTTGCCCGATTTTGTAAGCCCTATCGCTCATAGATTTGTACTATAAGGATGGTTTAATTCACTTTGGTGTAGGTCGACCGTGATGATTTGATAGCAATTTTTTGCCCCTTCGGGCACGTTGAATCAGTGCACCTTATGCAAGGCAAGAGCAAGAGTGGGCAGGCGTGTGCCTTCATAACGTATCGGCGTTCCCACTAACCTAGTCGTAGCTCTTTTACCAGGTACCAGATTCCTGGGCCCGCAGAAGTGGCAATCCGGGAACTCAATGGTCGATACAGAATGGAAGAGAGCTCAGTTATATCTGTTCGGTACGATTCGCAGTTTGGTTTGATGTTCATTGAATCCTTGCACTACGGCTGCGACGATTGCTTCTTACGAGTTTAGCTACACTGGCTGCTGGCATCTTTCGGTCCATTATCAGATTCGCTGACTCCGACTCAACAGCTGCACGTGCTGTATCTGAAGCAAAGAGAATGAGGCGGAGTATGCAGCAACGTCAACACTATGGTCATGATTCCAACAAACAGCACGGTTATCGTAGTCCACCATCCTCCGAGCGCTATCAAATGCAGAACCCCACTGCTGATAGAGGGCTGGGGGATGCAGTAGCTGCAGCTACCCGAGCGGCCAGTGTTGTCCTCCAGAACAGTACAAAGCATCCCCAACAAATGACCACCATGTGCTTTTAATAGGTGAATGAGTGGAGTCAAGCAACTCGTCAGCGACCACGCCGAGTAACGTAGAGGCTCGATGGGAGCAGATCGTGATCGCTATCACTGCTTTTGCTATCGGAGTAGCTCTGAGAATGACTTATGATTGCATATTATACCATTGATGTTGGATGCTTGCCTAATGGCGATTGATTGTCTCTGTGTACCTGATTGTTGTGACATTGGTGTGTAATATTTCGATTATTGCTTCTCTTACCTTTCAAAGCAGATAGGCTTCTTCTGAATGTCTGATATTCCTGCCCCAGAATTCAACGACCCAAAGCAAGTAGCTGCCTACAATGCGAGGGTCATGGCCGCAATGCAGGCAGAAGAAGAAGAGTTTTGGGCAAACTATCCTGAAAAGACCGACCTTCCTACTTGGACTGATGAAGAGATGGAGGCACATCCGCTTTACATGACACACACTCCAACAGATGAAGAAATGAGAACTAATCCAAACCTTCTAGCGTTGGAGGTACGCTTTGGGCTGTCATGATTCATTAGGGCTATGAGTGTACTACGTGTAGCTATCAGCATAATATGATAAATATTTGAGGATCGTCTGGAATCTAATCCCTCGTACTGAGGAAATGCGCGTGAACTCGAGGGTCCCACGAGAATTCATTGTTTTCAGAGTATAATAGAAGAGACCCCTCCGAAAGAACGATGTGAGAATTTCAAGGAAAGAGGGAACGAGCAAATGAAAGGGGGACTGTTGGATGGTGCTGTCAACGCTTATACTAATGCCTTAGCAGTTCACAGTGGGGATTCCAAGTTGGATGCTACAGTTATACTTCAACCAATCGACCGCTCGAAATGTTCATTATGTATCTAAGGTCCATTCCAACAGAGCACAGGCTTACCTCAAGCAGGGAAAATATATACAATGCATCTCTGATGCTCAGCAAGCTTTGTCTTTGGACCCCACCCAGATCAAGGCAGCCTACCGTGGAGCAGTGGGTTGCTTGAAGCTTCAGCTCTATGCACGAGCAGCCAAGTATTACTTCTTGAGAATGATAGTGTTAAGATGCTTTATGCGACAGATTCGCTCGTTGCGGACTAAAGATCGACCCTGACTCAAAAGATCTATCCAACGTTATGGGAGAAGCAATCGAGGAACTCAAGAAAGCTCGTACTCAACGTGAGCAACAGAAGCTTGAAGAACATGGCGAAACGGCTGAGGTAGACTCGGCGCTTAAGGTACTACCGCAGGTTAGTTCTACGTCTGAAGTGCAGTGCGAGCTTACTGATTTTAGGATCGATCGATATCCATAGGGCCGCTCATATATGACTTTTGCAGCCAGTATGGATCATGCACTCCTGTCGTGGAGCATTCTACCGGGCTCCTTCTATGGCCGATCTTGTTTCTGTATGATTCTGTCATGCAGACAGATTGGCAAAAAGCCGTTCGGGAAGATATAAAGTTGAAGGAAATCGCCAAGGACATGTTCCCAAATAAAGGGTGTGTCCCGTGGGATACCAAGAAAGAGTAAGTGCCTCCTAGAATCAATGGTCTTAATGGTAAATGCGAATGGTATTTGAAGCACTTAATCATTGTCTAACAGGTTCGTCTATAATAATTTCCAAGCGTACTTGGAGTGCTACGCGGACTCCAGCAATGACCGTGTAGTCATGCTTAGACTGAATACACTCAACGTAAAGCTGGGAAAGATCTTACGTGGAAGGTGGGGGAGTAGTACTTCCGTCCTCAGTTGTCTCCACCATGTTACTTCAGGCGACTAGTGGGAATGGCAGTTTTTCATTTTATACCCAAAACTGACGGCATGACAATAAAGCGGTTTGAAGAAGAGAATCAAATAGAGCTTTTCCAGGATAACTAGATCCATTCTATTACAGTTGCTATCCTACGTTGTTCATCACTGCTTGCATCATATGTCTAGGTTTCTTCGACTAGAAATACCTTCAGTTTGTTAATTAATACTAATGAACACAAATCCGCGGATTTACAGGTTGGTCCTGTTTACGTAATACCGATCGTGACGATGGTAACACCTATTTCTCTTCCATCCCAACGAGAGCGCTTGCTTGCCTACGCCCGATCACAAAGTCAAAGCGCGCGGGGTACAATTAGTTGCGAGAGTATGCTTATCCAGCTCATTTTGTAGATAAAACGCCGGAGGTGAACAGTCAGAGCCCCGAAAGAGAGCGCCTTCTTCGACTTGCGAGGAACCAGAAGTTGATGAAGACAGCGGAGGGTAAATCTAAACCAACTATTTGTCTGTTAAGCATACTCACTAGATTCCATGTCTTTCAAAAATGAGCCGCACTCTTCCATCGCGGATCATCGCCGTCAACAGCTTCTGGCTCTGGCTAGGCAGCAAAGCAAGCCGACAGCGAACTGTGAGAGTGATATAAACCCATGTATAAATATCGATAGGCTATGGACTATAGCTTCGGCCGACTTCTGCGGAGGCACTATTTTCTGCCACCTTCAGGTAAGGCTCAAACTGAGGCAGATATAGGCCCTATTTATTCGGAGGGCGATTGCACTAGAGCTGGGGAGCAGGCATCTGTGACAGCCGCAAGAAGCAGGGGGAGTAGGTGAACTTGCATAACCTACGTGAGTCATTTTTTCAGACACAGAAAGGCCGACCATTGAAGTTGTCTCGGAAACCACGAAAACCCCGGAAAATCCAGAGGAGATCCTCGGGGATCATGTGGACCGGCTACACAACCTGGTCAAGATGTATGACAACCTGAGAGATAAGAGATCGATTCTTGAAGGATATTACAAGGCTATCCTGGCTACGGAGCGAGGAACTGTCAAGCAAGGGCGTGATGACAGTCTTATTTGGCAGTCCTTGTTGATATCAAATACAACAAATGATAACAAATTTGAGTGGGCTGGAGGGGGCGTACTCTCACCGAGATGTAAAAGTCCGTCCTGGAGCACGAAACACACCGAGAAGCCTGCGGATTTCTCGGGTGGGAACTCGGGGGATGCTTTCGATCCGAAGTTATCCCAAACTAGCACCGCCCCCGTTGTACGGCCTCCAAGGGCCAACAAGTTTGATAGTACCCCCTCGCAACAATCAGAGACCCCGAAGGAACAAACAGAGCGAGGGGTGAGTCAGTTGTTTCTGAGTCGTCGACATGCGGCTCGTTCCGTACCGCCGGAAGTGGTACAAATGCAGCAGAATCCTAAATCTTCAAAACCCCATTCAGCGAGCAAAACGAAAGCTGATATATTTGAACCAGAGCGCGGCTTACCTATGGGTGAAGAAGGAGAAGAAACAGGGTATCGGACTTTTACTGGGTGGCTCCACGATTTTTTTGGTGGCAACCATGCTGATCCGCCGATATCCACAGCGCGCTCCATTGATGTTATGTCAGCGAGTGAAATACAAAATGTTGAGCCCGCGCCTGTTGGTCCTACAGTGGATAATGTGGCGCTTAGAGTGCCCAAACCGCCATACAAAGAGTTTCGCAAAGTCTATCGGGTGCTTTCGTCACGCCATCGTGCAATGGCTGCTCATGGGCGCTCCGGGGGTCTTTTTAGACCAGATGACAAGAAAAAAACTGAGAAACAGCAGTGGGAGGATGTGCTCGAGTTTCTGTACTTGGGTTCAAAAAAATCTGACTACTCAGGAAAGCCATCAGAGGCCCTAGAGTACATTCGGTTCACTATGGACATCATATCCTGTGTTTCCGACAAGCACAGAACAAGGCCGAGATGGTCCGAAATGGTTCTTGACTATGCATTACGGACCTGTATCAAAATTTATGATACACCGCCTCTTCGAGACAGGATGAGGGGTCAGCTGTCAGTACCTCTATGGAACAGCACTACTTACTTCGTGCTCCCGCATACTAATGAACATTCAGTCAATCTAAATGAACAGGTTTTAGCTGTTCTAGCTATGACCGCGACGCGAGAGGGTAAAACGGAGCCCCAGCATGTAGACTTTGTCTTGAGTATGTGGCCTCCCCGGGATTCGGAGTCCATTCCGACAACTGAACAATGTCTGGTTGTAATCGCGGCTTGTAGAAGTAGTTATCGAAGAGCCGAGCAGATATTTTGCATCTGCGACGCGCTCGAGCTGTATAGAATTGAGCACGTCAGCGTGCGTGCGATGTTGGCTCTGATAGCTGTGTATTCGACTGCGCTCCCGATGTCAGCTATTCTAGACGGCGTCCCGTACCCGCTGAAGGATATCCCCAGAGCATATCCCGAAAAGCAAGAGAATGAGGATGAAGCACCTGATCGTGGAGACTTTCCACACGACGGCCATGACGTACAAGCAGTGTGCCAGCTCCTCGATATTTTCGTTACTAAACGGCAGATCCAAAGCATTGGTCTCGAGTGCTTAGCAGTTATGGCGAGACTTTCAGACGAGTATGCTACTGAGGTGGCCAGAGCAGCAGGAATGCACACGATTCGACAAGCCTACCGCAGACATGGCAGCGATAGTGCTTCAATATCTCGTGCAGTGTGCCAAGTGTTACAGGCCATACTTCCAGTAGCTCTTTCTGGGATGCATACGATCTTAGAGGCGATGGATATGACGTTAGAGATCCTCAGAAAAGTGACTGATGACATATTAGAGATTGCTGGAGACGGATCCGATGTATCAACGCTTCATGCTGATGGCGGCATGGTCCCCCCGGAGATAGTTGTAAGGACTATCAACTCATGTCTAGAAGCAAGAAAAGTTATGACGGCTGACCGAGCAATAGTGAGCAGTGACATCTCACGAGACAAAATGGAAGTGATTGTGAGGTGTTTTGAAGTCCTTGCAGCTTCCACTAATCCTGCAACGGCTACGGAAATGCTTCAAACTTCAGCGGTAATGTGCTTTGGTGAGGGCGACGATCGGGTGGAGGCTAATCAATTGAACAGGGAGTTGCTGATCGATACTGGTTACGTAGGAATACCCGTTATTATAGTTAAGAAGTGGTGTAACTTCGGCCATAACCCGCGTCTCATGCGTCAAGCTTGCAGAGCAATGCTCTTACTACAATACAGGTCTGCGAATGGGTCCCGGCACCTTGCCAGATTCAAGGTTCATATGGTTCTCATAGCAGAGATCCAGCCGAATGCCAAATCTGGTGGTCATAAAGCATTGGCAAGGATCCTAGCATTGTTGGCCGACCTCTGCTCCAGCTCCTCGTTCACTGATGGGGTAGTGAAACAAGCCCTGAGGGATTATAAAACAAACCCCGTCAAAGGCCAACCAAACTCTAGTCAAACAGTGGCTGATCTGGTCATCGGGGCCCTCGAGATAATTATTCAGCACGACCCGGAATCGCCCGACGTAGAGTGCCTTTTCCAGGCAGCCAGGCTGCTAGGTTCGCTCACAAGAGCAGAAGTCCACTCAGATACGGCGAGTGATAGCTCTGTTACTGCCAATGCCCCGCAGGTGGGGACCACCAAAAGCATTTCAGCTGCAACCCCAGAGAGCAGGATGATGCGAAGGTTTACCAGAGTACTCGATAGATACCCTCGAGAAGAAAGCTCCGGGGTAGAGCTGTCTTTGATAGTCTGGTGTCTGATAAATCGCCGACACGCCGACGGCCAAATGGGTCAGGGGAAACTGTCCGACAAAAGGGGAGCGTATCTGTTCAGCATAACCACGAACGACAAGAATGCATATACAGCATGGCAGAATAGGGGTAACTTGAGTGGCTCATTCCTTTAAGGACTCAAGCTTTTTTCTCCCCTCCGGAGTGTAGAATCATGTAATAAGTTGACTCGGTGATGTATGAAGTTATGTTCCTATTACAAATACTGGACATTGCTGGTTGCGTTATAGTACAGAGGTGGAAGCACTGTGTTACAGAAGCTTGTATGACAAAAGAGCAATTCAAATGCCATCAGGCGGATCCATTCTCCATAACTAAACTAGCGATCGGAGATCATGTGAGTTATAAGCACCCTAGCAGAGTGACCATGCTGTGGAGATCGATGATTTACACAGTTTTTCAGCGGTGTGCAGTTGGTCATAATGATGAAACGGCTAGTAAACGGATATCGATCCAGCATGGGCCTAGGCCGCCTAGTGCGAGCTGTCGCAGAAGCGCATCGATCGGTGAGTAGTCTTCTTCGTTGGGAACACTTGAACTGGCCAGACGTCAGTACAATAGCCACTTGGCTATCCATATCTTTCTTGTTAGGGAAAGTTCCCATCATGACCGAGACTTATGAAAGCTTTCAGCGCTATGCCTTAGATCACAAGGATTCCCACCCTCATCTGTTTTCTATCAAGCTATTTCTCAATCTGAGACAATATCCAACCGCTTATATACTCCCATCTTCTGCTCAGCGACGAACTCCAGCTGGTAGGGTGTGCGCAGCATTTGGGTCCGCACTTCCGACACACTCAGGCCTACTGTTGGTACACATGTTCTACTCTCGTCTATACCCTCGTCTAGAAATCATGGCGAAAGTTGGAAGCGAGAAGGCCGCAATCGCCAGGCGTGGGTAAACTCGAATCAGGGCTCCACTCTGGGTTTCTAAGGATTCTCTCAGCTCGTTTTTTGACCCAGTTCGTGAGGACGAAGCTTCAGGTGACTGGGGTATGGGATGGCTGGAGGTCTTTGACTTTTTACACGACTTCGAGGTAGTCGGATATTCTGAACAATTTGTCTGGGATGCGGGAATTGTACTTGTTTGTAATGGAAACATATATCAGGTTGTCCCTACGGTATGTGGTTTAGTGGCCGCACAACGAGCTTGGATAACAGTAACTAATGGAGACAAGTAATAACTTAGCATGTTTAACGAAGCGGAAACTTGTTCACTGGCAGAAACTTCGTTAGCAAATTGTCGTTAGAGCAGTTGATACACTTGGTGGTGCTCTTGGGGAACTATGCTTATTCAGCAAAGAAGTTCGAAACTCCTAAGCTTATGCAAAGAGTCAAGCGGATCCTTCGTCAACTGGAGTTAAACAAGCACAAGATTGTCAAAAAGAAGCTATTTGATGCATACCGGGACCACCACAAATTTGTACGGCTTTCCCGACTTCCTTCAGGCGCCGCTGTTGTCGTGAATATCATTCGCTTTGTCCTGCACATCAGTACGTCTCCCCTGGTTTGTCTACATTTCAGAAATATAGTGAATACGAAGACTTTGCAGACATTCACAGACGCCTAATACTGAAGACGAAGCCATCAGTCGCGCCGAAGCCAATGGACCGGAGATTCACTGAGATGACCAGTGAGTTCAATGCCGCACTCGACATGCTTGGCAGAAGCTGTTATCTTGATGATGATGATGTGGTATGGGAGCAATACAGGTACAAGGCATCAGCTATAGTATGACTTCAGTTGGCTTCTCTTAGGATGGATCATGCACTTGATTTAGGCGTCATGAGTGCTGGCGCGATCCACGACTTTCGCATAGATATCACCAACGTGAGGTAGGTTAGCTGGTGGTGTAACCTGTGTGTTGATGTGATTGTTAATTATTTTTCTATGCAGATACCATTTGGAGACTATAAGCATTTCTTTGGTATCAGTCAAAGGCCCTGAAGTGCCGCCACTGTCTGTGGAATGGAAAGAGGGCAGGTCACTGCCACCAGGGCAGTCGATGCATGTACTCGTCAAGCCATGCACAGATACAGCTTGTAAGTACTGATGACTAGCAACATTCGCAGTAACACTGTGCTTAGGTGCTGAGTGGTTTGGGTTTATTAACATACTGGCTGTCACGGCCGCTGGTGAGAGCGAAGCTTATCCGTTACCAGCCTACTTACGTGTCGCGAGAACTGACGAGGTTGAAGGCAGTATCATACCAGTTCTCGGCCCGTTCCCTTTTAAGCGGAAGGATTCGATAACGTCTGAGCTGTCGGCTTTCGATCCCAGCTCTAATAAGAACCTTGGCAGCCGAAGGTTTGGTGAGCCTTTTCTAAAGAACTATACGTCTTCACCGCCCAATTTGTCGGGCAGTGATCTGGCCACAAAACCTTTGGTGACGAGCAGAAGTGAGATCCACCTTAACCCCGAGTTTCCGGCCGACAGCGTCCTTTCAGACCTTTCAGCGCTGCTGAAATCCTATACGGCCCCACCATCGAGGCCACAGTCGGCGTGCTCGGTTCTCGTTCCGAGACCCCCGGCACCACTGCACCTTCCCTTGCTTCCTAGGTCGACTGTGTCACGTAAGCGGAGACCTAAGTCCGCACAAGCAGTCTTGATGCGAGCTAATCCCTCAACGTGAGCAATGACATCATGTATATGCATGTGGCTTCTCCGGTTATTGTTGGAGTTTTTAGTCTTCTTCTTATAGTCTTAGTCTAACTGTCCAATTAAGACTAGTACGAAAATCAACACAACCGGCAGCTTTCTGATCATTTGTTAGTGAGAAATGGTAGGAACAAAACGCATACACTTATGGAATATACATCAGGAACTAACTAGGTACAACGCATGAAACCCCGTACACAAACCAAGTAAAGGGGGCAAAACTCCTTATGCGTAGCTAGGCAAATAATATACTTAACCGAATGTTAGGGTGTCAATACTTACACAATGACAAACGCCAGTGAGTTCAGTAAGACGGAGCGAACTACCGCTGAAGACAGCGCGCGCCAAATACAAGGTAACTCGTAAAACGAGACCTGGCTCGATTTCGAAATACGAATAGGAAGGATACAATGTCCGCAACAATTAGTAGTAGACAGCTTTGATAGCTCACATAGGCCATTCCCCAGTCTCGTAATTATCAGTCGAGTCAACGACCTTACCATACCGGTCCACAGCTATAACCTTGAAGTGACCGTCATCTTCAGCAGTACCATGCCAGACATGGTAATCGATTCCGGAAGTGACGAAAGGTGGCCCGAAAACCAAACTATCAAGAGTAGGAAGCAACGCACCGGTAGTTCCCCACTTGCCATCGCCTACATAAAGCACACCGCCTTCGGCAACCGTATTATTTGTCATCGGCATTGTTCGCTTCAGAACGTGAGCATGATGCCCGAAGCAGACCTTGAAGTGGTACTTGTCAAATATCATTTGGGGCCAATAATCCCGCATCGGCTGGGTCATTGGTGTCTCGAGGGTAAGACCATCATTGGGATACATAGGAACATGATACCCAGCTACATGGTTAACTACGTCACTGTAATTACCGATCCTCTCGTTAACGAAGTTAACTACAACCATTGGATCATCAGTACCGTAAAGCGAGTCAAGGGCCCAATAAGTCAAAGCCTTTCCAGCGTAATGCACATGATTGGGAGACCTCTCACAAACAGGCTTAGCATGACCATTGACAGCTTCGAACGGGAAGTAAGCCATGATCGGGGGGCGGGCGTTGTAGAGGGAGTGGTCATTACATTGCTTGGGGTCCATGAAGGCAGCGATTGCACCCTTGTTGTTATGGTTGGCTCCGACATCATGATTGCCAAGAGTAACGATCAGGGGAACAAGGTGACCATCAGAAGTCTTGATAGTCTCGTAGTTAGATAGGAAACTATCCCACACACAACCACATGTGAACAGGCCATTATCATATGCCACATCACCAGCATCAACTGCAAAGAGAGGATCATACTCTCCCACGTGAGAGTTAACTTCTTGAACGTAAGTTGATGTACCAGCATCACCGCCGTCGGTGAAATGAACAGTTCCCGTCAGATTGGCTGTCCGAAAGGAGTACACTTCATCAAAGTGTTTCCTGTCGGACTCCAGAGTAAATTCAACTACGCCTCCTGGAGTTAAATCAGACAGGAAGGCGGCATACACATTGCGCTGATCCCTCCAGTCGAGCATTGGTACTTCGAACTCGTCGGCTTCGATAACACCAATTTCTGGACCTCCCTGCATGTTGTAATGCACTTTAACCGACTGAGTGTTAGACCCCATGTGGACATTCACGAACATGCTGTCGGTCATATTCTGGCCAGGAGTGAGATACACATGACATGGCTCTAACTGGTCAGGAGGACAGAAACGAGCGCTGGAGGTGAACGTACGGAACATTCTGGACGACCAGAAAAGAGATTGCTCGAGCTGAATCCACCAACCCTTTTCCATCGGATTGTACGGTGCAATGCATGTCCCGGCAACGCAGTACGTTATGAAGATACCAAAAGCAAGGGTAAACACCTCCGCCAACCAAAACCACCACTTCTTGATCAGAGTCTTGGTAGGCCAATAGCATGCGAAACTATGCCATACAGCAGCCATGATAGGGAGAGATGCAGCGATACCGATAAGCCAAGTCAAGTACTGGTAGACGTAGTTGAACATCGTCGGGATCTGTATGAGGAACCAGGCTTGGAAGGCTGCGGTATAAATCAAGAAACCAAAGGCCCACTCGAAGCAAATGGACCTTCGAAGGAAAAATACAGATATCAAGAAACAAAGATACACTACGGGCATACATACGAAATAGATCCATCCAGCATAATCACCGAAGGTGAAGGCGCCAAAAACACAGAATAGGCCGATAATGAGCAATGCAAGCAGGAAGTTGATGACCACAATGCCCACGATCCACAGCCACTCTAATTTTTTATTCTTTCCTTTTTTCGGGAACTCGGGGTATACTAAATAGCGGCCCATAAGCCAGAGGATAATTAAGGCCACGACGTTGAAGAACAGACTCTCGCCAATATACGAGGCACACAGAAGTGTGTAGAAACCCCGATAGGAATACTGCTGACCGTGGAGACCGAATAGCTTGCCAAATACCATCGTCTAGCAGCCGGTAGTGGAAGAAACAAAATATAGCCAAAAATAAGGCGAAGGCCTACAACAACCTACCAAAAAATACTAGGCCAAGCTAGCGCGCTAGGGTGGGCGCGTACAGTAAATTGTGTCACATGTGTCTCCTACGAGAACGTCATAACGAAGTGGTTTGCTTGGAATGTATACGAATTAAAATTCCATCCACTAGACCCGAAATCGCGAAGACTTCGCCTGCTAGAGTGAACGACATTGCTTGTGGCCGATAACCGAATCCACTCCCCGAAGAACTCAACAGCTTATGAGCACATTGCGAGCACCTCAAAAACAATATGTATCCATTCATCAACCTTAACTGCTCACCTATGTTTGACTAAGGGCTGGGTTGTTAGACCACAGCTTGTGCGTGATTCATCGAAATGATACCTCAAGTCGTCGTTAAAGGTGCAAAAAATGTACAACGACGGCCATCATGTCAGCGCTATTTCAAGTAGTGAAACAGCTCATGCGCGATACAGTGGTCTTGACACATCCCGAACTCCTCATACTGTCCTTGGCAGTTTCCGCGACCATCAGTGCGCATCTTAATACGCTGCACACAAGCGTTATACCTACCACGAAACAGACACATGAGATAAACATTTCTGCTAAAGACGGGAGCGGTGTAACCACCGTAGCCAGAAGAGCGGTTGAACAAAAAAGGAACTCATAAGGGCTATAAGAGAGCCATTAATGTGCCTCGTAGGAACCGAGTAAAATATGGCAAATATCGCTGTAAGACATACATGCAACTCAAGAGTATCCGAAGATCTTACTCGGTGAGCCATTCAGAACATTCAGCAGCACACTTGGGGAGCATGTCGGTTCTAGGATCGACAAACTCTCCATCCTCATTCTTTCGGGGAGGGTGGTAAGACTTGGGGTAGTCCAGCATGAACGCGAAGCGACCGCAGTAGGCACGCGCCATTGTGAGGGCTGAAAGTACTCACTACAAATCACGATAATACACATTAACTCCGTCAGTTGGAAGAGTCGAGATCAATCCTACGAAAGATCCGTAATCGCGGACAGGCTCGAGCTCATAGATAGACTAAGAGGCGTGCATGAAGCCATGAGGATGCTCTCACAGTCGGGAGCTTCGGTAATATTGAGCAGTGCTGTTTGCACCCCATAAGATTGTTCGGCAACGGGCGAGGCAAAGAGGCTTTCCTCATCTTGCTAATGTAGCACTGCCAACGTGGTAGAAACAGTTACCCATAAAGAGCGGAAAATACAGACACGTTATCTGCTCGCAATATCCAGAGCCTCAAGGTTCTTACGAGTTGCCGAGTTTCGTGTGATGCACAAAACTTGTACTCTTGCATTTCCTAACCACATCTCAGCGCATCTTCGGAACCAGCGCGAACCGCTAACCGGCACACGTACGAGCGATGGCCACCAAAAATTAGGTAGACAAACTGCTATCGTCCCTAATTTGAACCCCATGTACGTCGGCCACCATTCAGCATGCAGGACGCCGTAATAGTAAGACCTGTTGAGGGCGTTTATGTGGAATGGCATGGCTTGTCGTGGTAGCAGCAGGCGAAAATGCTCCCCCCTACCCCTGAAATGCACTATTGGATTTAGACTACAGATATACTTAAGTGACTAACAGCCTCGGACACAAAATACCGGGAGCCATTCACTCGAAATCTCTACGTGATCGGATGTTCGTCAACTGAAAAGTGAACATTTTCCAATCTACAGTATCGGTTGTACTGCGATTCTCCGGCCTAAGTGTTGTTCATATAGTACATGACCTCTCGACCATCCCCGTCCCTTAGTGGCCTTCTAGAAGCAACATCCATCGGGCCTGGTGGTCAAAGATCGCTGCATTCATTTTTATCAGAAGGCGTCGTGGAGCTTTTTAAGAACCGGCCAACAAATTCCATAGATGCCGCACGGTAAGTATTTTCCTCACAATAACCATGTAGACCCTGTGTTCGAACTAGCGTCTCATATGTCGCAGCGGATAGACTGACACCTGTCTTGTGGGTTTCAGGTTTCTGGCCCAGTGGATGGAAAGCAATAATCCTGACAATGCAAAGCCTGTCGCAGGAAGTACGAATGAATCGTCACAGCAGAAAGAGGAAGTAACCCTGAACTCGGAATCTATAGCTGACAGATTAGTAGACAAGTAGGGTCCCGGACATCACTCTTTCTGTTATTGGTGTCTTGTTGCAGGTTGTCTGGTGTGGAGGTTATTTCTGGCGATGCAAGCTCAGTAACCAGATCTGCAACAGACCCGCTTTCATCAAGCAACCCATTCGTTGTCTTCGTGCTCGGTGGTCCCGGTTGTGGCAAGGGCACCAACTGCGCTAGAATTAGTAAAGAGTTTGGATTTATCCACTTGAGGTGAGTCGATGATCTTTCTGACTACTCACGGGAATTATTCCTGATAGTACCGGTGATTTATTACGTGATGAAGTCAAGAAGGGATCCGATCTCGGTAAGGAAGCCAAGGCTATCATGGAACAAGTAATCAAGGACCCGCGGCCACATTGGCAAGTTGCAGTCAGGGTCTTCTGTTGGATGACTCCATTGTACTGAGGCTTTTGAAGAATGCCATGGTAGCAGCAGTTTTGGATGGGAGGGGTAACAAGTTCCTCGTTGATGGATATCCCAGGTAGTATGAGTTAGACACCACTAGTTCACGTGGAGCCGTATTATCGCGATAACTGTAGGATTTTATAAGCATACCGCCATCAGCAGCGTCTCTGGAATTTGTTTGACCATGAAAGATGAGCCACTTCAGGTCCTTAGAGCAAGCCCGTATGTTCGAAAAAGAGATATGTACCGTATCACTAGTTTTGTATTTCGATGCTTCTGATAAGGCTATGACCGAGCGCATCCTAGAACGTGGGAAGACGAGCGGAAGGTGAGTTGCTGAACATCGACGGCGCCTGAACTTGAATGGGCAGGGTGGACGACAATATAGAGACTATCGGGAAACGTCTACAGACCTTCCACAACTGCACAGAGCCTGTGGTGAGCTTTTACGACTGTCTGGGCAAACTAAGGAAAGTCCCCGCCGATGGGACTCTTGACGAAGTCTACAGCCTGGTACTGACGATATATTGCTTCCGTTTCATGTGCCCTTAATCTCGCTCCGAGCAATGACTCACCCGGTCTCAGGCACAATGGGTGTTCCAACCCAAGGCTCTTGAAGCGGTCCTCGAGTTGAATCTGTTTGAGAAGAAGGTACCCCTAAAAACTGATTTACTGAGATTAAGTTGGTTGACTGCCAGAGGGACCCTTTTGTCCCGCTCTGCGGAGGCCGTGAAAACCTATCAGTGGTGTTTGTACTTGGTGGGCCAGGTTGCGGGAAAGGGACCAACTGTGCGAGAATAAGGGAAGATTTCGGATATGTCCATCTAAGGTGTGTTATTACAAATACATAGAAATACGCGTCCGCTCTATTATAGTACTGGTGACCTTTTGCGAGAGGAAGTTGGGAAGGAAAGCCCTATCGGACTGGAGGCGAAGGCTATCATGGAGCAAGTGCGAAGCATATCGCAGGATTTCATGGGTTCTAGTTTTTTCTTGTTTTCAGGGAGGCCTTATCAGCGATGCCATAGTCTTGAAGTTGCTGGAACAGGCCATGCTTGATGCTGTTAACGAGCAAAAATGCACTAGGTTCCTAATCGATGGATACCCGAGGTACTACAGACAGAAGCTTCAAATTTTGCATAGAGAGAGAGGGCGGAGGCGTGTATAACTTCTGCGCAGATCTCTTGAACAAGCGCTACTCTTTGAGCGAACGATCTGCCCAGTGAACTTTGTTTTATACTTTGAGGCAAGCGATGAAGTGATGACAGAAAGAATATTGGAGCGAGGCAAGACCAGTGGCAGGTAAACGCCAGGCATGCATGAGATGCAGTACAGTTGAGAAGTTACTGTTTAGAGTCGATGATAATTCTGAAACCATTAAAAAGCGTCTAGAGACCTTCCATGCCAGCACAGAACCAGCCCTGGCCTTCTATGAGCAGATTTCTCGAGTACGCCGCGTTTGTGCCCACGGTACATTGGATGAAGTATACAACCTGGTAATGCGGCATGCAATCTCACCGCTTACCCTCCACCCCAGGCAAAACCGTACTTCCTGCCTAACGTCCTTTGCATAGTGGGTGGACAGGGATCCGGCAAGCGTGACATCGCAAGGATATTGCACGGCAGCTTTGGATACAAAGTAGTCTGGGATAAAGGAACGGTTAGTGCACTCGTTGAAAGAGGTTATGAAAATTTACCAGTTTTCATGCCGATCATTTTTGCGGAATACTTGTCGTAGTGTAAGGAAGGACTCTTATGTTATCCGCTTTAATATGTCAGGCAGTGCATGCCGGTGATTTGCTGCGCCAAGTTCCGTCCGGGCAACCTGCTGTAGAATGTGGAGAGGTGATACAACTCTCAAAAGTATCTAAATGACGAGAGCGATTGCCCGTTAGATAGCCGATGCCTCTCTCATCGGACCGTTGGTAGTTGAGGAGCTCAAACGGCTTTATCGAGTAGCCGGTGGTGCAGCCAATTTTGTCGTTGTTGGTTATCCACGGACGCAGCAGCAGATGTCATTTTTGGAGGATCAGTTCCTTGGAAGATACCGGGTAAATAGCATTAGCCAGGTCAATTTCCTTTATTGCCTGTATTATTCAGATAATCAGCCTGCGCAACCGGAAGCTAGGCGAGCTCATTAACGCGGCGACGAAGGCTTCCAGCACCGTTGGCAGCAGCTTCGAATCTATCCAGCGTGCAGCGGAGAGTATCCATAGCGGTCCCGAAATGAAGGTCCGTCGACGAACTAATCACTGATAAGATACGGTTTTGTTGCTCTGGCTGGCTATCTTATAGCATGCTGTTATACGTCGGTCTTCGGCAGGCTCTGCTGGAAAAATATTCCGACATTGCGACGACGGCTTCTGTCGTACCTGGCGAGAACACATCAGAACAGGTTGTTAAGAACCTTGTGAAACCAAAGGTATAAGAGATTTGTTGCCGCTGTCATTCCCAACATTATATGGGACTTCAGTTGACCGTAGTGGTTTCTCACGAAGAAGATAACAGTCACAAAATCGCTGAGACGCTGGCAGGGGCCGATGGTCGCGTACTATTGTCTATTGATAAGGTCCAGGAAATGGTGTAGCCGATTTAAACCACTGAGTGACTCAGATCGTAGACGCCGAAGTCGCGAGAAGTACCTTAAAAGGAAGGAGGCTCTTTGCTTTGAAGGAAGCAAATCAACGCGCACCATCAGGAATCGTAGCGCAGATTCTCATAGAGACTGTAGGCGCAAGATCGTTTTCGACTGCAGAGGTGTCAATTATTGAAGGTTATGAACCGGACTGTCGGTCAAAGAGATTTGTGCCTAGAGTGCCCTAAAGAAGGTCTTGCCGAAACCGTGGCAGTTTTGAAGCACTACTTAATCGTGGATCGTGTTGTCTTTACGCAGTCCACTAGTGTTGATGGAAAGTATGATTTGGCGACATATCGTGATATCGCATCATTTCCTTTTGAATATTAGGCTTGTTCGACAACTGCGGGACCATGCTGGTGAGAACATATGTGTAGTCAAACAGGGTGATGATGGCGGAATGGTCAGTATTATAGTCATCCTCGTGCTGCAAATTTCGGCATAAATTGCTCCTAGGTTTCGGCGCTCCGCCTACCGGAAAGTCTTCTCATCGTTGGCCCGCCGTATGTTGGAAAAAGCAGCTTCGCCGAGGCTCTGGTGAATGGCGTTAAAAACTCGTTTGTCGTCAGCTTGAAGAGGGCAGCAGAATTCGCGCTAGAGAATCTGGACGGAGGTTATAAACTTGTATAAGAGGATAAAGTTTCTCACTCGGCTAATCAGTTTCACCTCAAGTCCGTGATGCATTGAGCCCTGAAGGGCCAGGGATTGAGGCAGCTCCGACCGAAGTCAAGGCAAATCTGATCGCCAACTATATCGTCTCACAAGCTGGTGGTCGTACGGTCATCTTTGATGATTACCCGTAAGCTATTACTATTCCACCGCGGTGGTGTTTTATAATTAGACCACTACTTCGAATCTAGAAATGCCTACTTTATCTCATTCTTAGGTTTGATGCTCAGAATGCATCACTGATCTTCTGCAATGCCACAAGGGTTCCTAGGAAAGCATTTGTATTGGAAAGCTCTCCTGGCCTTCTCAGAGCTAGGGCAGAGCAAGTGAGATAGGGTTACGTTGCTTACTCCCCTCCCACTTTTCATTTTTAGTCTGTGCGCGGTATGCTCTCCGGAAAATATTCATTTCCGAGCTATGCATTGTATTCCTCGTTTAGCGTCCTACGCAGCACAATTATACTTTTTCCTTCCATAAACAATCATCGTCGCGACACTCGGTAGCGTTTCATGTAGAGTTTTTAGGCTCTGATGGTTTAACCTGTATGGACTCCCCCCTCAGGCTTTAGAGGCGGATTTCAACGAAGAAGCTTATGATAAAGCCCAGGAAGATAGCCGCACGATTCTGGCTTCTCTCCAAGAGTATTTGGAGGCTACTGGTGTTGATTTGGAGCGAATCGACGTTTCGTCTGGCAACCCTGTGACAAAGGAAGCCTCCGGAATGGCCACAGTTACTAACAAAATCATCAAGGGAACTATCAGGTTAAGCCTTGTGCGTTTAATGTACTCCGCAATAACGGCCCCCTTCAGACCATCTGCTACCATCATCATATCGAACCTCGATGCAAGCAAGATTATGGATATAGCTGATGATATTGCACCATACAACACGAGCAGTAATACAATCTTTGGTACGACCATGCCGCGTCACCTTCCCTGTCCAGTTCTCGATGGGAGATGTTGCGGGTGCTCCAGTTCTCTCTTATCTGGGGCCCAGATAGCTCACGGTGATACCGTGCTAGTCTGTGGCTTTCTGGAGCAGGTCAAGAAGGATTACCCAACAGCTCGAGACTTATTGGATAGCTTCGAGGAGGTGAGGAGCTGAGGGCTTACCAAGCCACTTCATCACATGGATGTAAAGGATGTGCACGTCAGGTCCTAAATCTGGAGCACGTCATCGTATATAAAGTGACGGAAAACGTTGTTTCTTCTCCAGCCAGTTCAACGTTCGACGCAGTTGCAGGAGAAGTCGCGAATTCGACAGAGCTCGCAAGTCGCGTACAGTCCATTAATTCGGTTGACGAGCTCCGCTCGTTCTTGGCATCTGGGGCTGCATAGGCAGCCATACACATTCCCACGAGATGATTGTGATGTTGCTGCCGAACCTGTTGCGTTGGACCGAACTGTTAAGCATTTGCCTATTTTGCTCCCTGAGAGCTGGACTCCTATTTTAATGAGCTCCCCAATCCCACAGACGGCCCTTCCCTTCACAAGAGTGGCGGCTATTGTTCAGAGCATTGGAGCTGAATCCATGGTGAATAATCTTATGGAGGTTGGCTGCCAGGTGTTCGTCGTATGCTACCCTTCTTCGGCGTCGTCACCACTTGGTCTTGAAGGGAATAATCTGTCGGTAATACGGTGTGATGACCGCAATGTCGCTGTGGCGGCAATCCGGGCCTTCGCGCCGGAGCTCGTCCTCATACTTCCCCATTTGTTCTGGTATCCCAGAGAGGAATTATCTGCATATCCTATATGGGAGCTGCGATATGCCGGCACATCTATTAGGCAAGACATGTGGCCTGAATACGATATGATAATAGACAGCCGTTGTGAAGTTTGTGTCGAGCTCACTTGCGATGAGAGGATTATAGGGTCTATGGGCGTATCTGTCAATGGAGAGACTGAAACAGCTCTGACGCTACGCCAAAAACTGCTTGAGGCTTGTCAGAGTCTTCTGTGTAACCAAGTAATACCGCTTCTGGGGGCGACTGAAGACGATAGCCAGTCCATGGGATATCCTAGTGGGGTTGTAGGCCTTGAAGTTTCAGAAAGCTCGGACCGCGAGGTAGTTTCAGCGCATATCCGAGCCATGAATTTTCCTCCTTATTCTGATGGGATTCCGTTACGGGTTACTGGGGTGGAGGGCCCCGACTTTCTGGTAGACTACCCCGAACAATTTGACCGAATCATTAAGGCCGCAAAGGATGGGATCCGCTGCACCCAGCCGGACATTCGGAGCAGCTCCCGCACTACCCCGGGCTTCGCGGCTGACACACATTTCTACAGTAACATTGGAGGGTCTATAGTGAAGGTGAGCGGCGTAGGCAATTGTGGGACTGGCTTGGATGACATCCCTCGAACTGAAGGCCACTGTGATGTGATTCCTGGTAGTGCTATTTCTGATCGCATTCCCAAGAAACTGAGAATGAACGAGCCTTTCATTGGGCCCAACGCTGGGCTCTACATATCTCGGGCATTGGGGTCTGGATGGATTGGAGTAGAGGGCCCGTGGGTCAAAAAATTTGAGAGAAAGATTGCTAGTATATGTGGAGGACGCGCAGCATGTGCAGTACAGAGCGGGACGGCTGCACTCTATGGAGCTATGAAAGCGTTGGGAGTGAGCAATCCGGAACACTTTGTAATATGTCCGGCATTCACCTGCGCGGCCTGCGCAGATGCAGTGGTTCATGCCGGTGGTACCCCTTTGATATGTGATGTCGAGGAAGACAGCTATGCTTTGAGCTACCAGGCTGTACTGAACGCTCTGGACCATCCCGTTCATGGGCCCAAGATAGTAGGGATGATAGTGGCTCCGTGTTATGGTGTGCCGGCTCGGGATTATCTGAAACTCGTTAACCTTTCTCGAGATCGCTCCATATGGTTGTGCGAAGACAACTGTGAGAGTTATGGTGCAACCGTAGTAGATGAGACTGGCTCTCGCGTACGGTTGGGTAGTCTGGGTACCATATCAGTTGTATCTGTTCGCTCTGAGAAGATGGTAGGAGTGGGTGAGGGCGGAGCCATCATCTCTAATAATGTTAGCTTGGTCGCAGCCGCTAGATGGTGGTGCTCTCGTGCTCCTTGCGTTGGTCAAGGGTTGTGGCACGTGTATAATCACGAAAGTGTCGGGCAAAACTTCCGCATGCCTGAACTCCTTGGCTGTGTTGGCGTGGCGGCGGCAGAAATGTTGCCGACTATGCTCAGTAGGAAAAGGGCAATTCATGGCTGGTATGAGGAACATCTGGCCGACCTATCGAAGTCTGAGATGATCTCCTTGCAGCAGTACGAGCCGACCTGTCAGCCGGTTTGGTGGCTGAATGCGGTGTTCTTGAAGAACCAAAGTGTAAGGGGCGAAGAAATCGGGACGGAGCTCATGAGAATAGCGCCTGAAGTCGAGATTCGGCCGGGCTTCTATCCGCTCGGGCTGATGAAACCGTTCCGCGGAGAAGAAGCGCTAGCATGCCCCGTAGCAGAGCTACTATACGAGAGGATTTTGTGCTTGCCGAGCAGCCATAATCTCACCGAGAGTGACGTTAAACATGTATGTGACACCCTGCGTGTAGCGGTTCATAATGTGACCAGTCTAAGCAATAGCAAATTGGCACACGGACCACGGGCTATGGCTGCCTGAGCATTTTACGGATGTGGTTCTGCTCGCTGCCCCAAGTTACGAGGCACTGTTGTTGGTTTTGCATGACACATGAATATAACTGTTAGGTTAACAGTACACTGTTGCGTTGGTAGTAAACAGTCGGCTGAGATGGGACCCTTCCCGAGGGTGTACAATGGCTAATCTTCCGAATGGAGATACCGTTAAATGAACTCAAAGCGGTCTGAACTGAGCATTCCACACCGGGAGGAAATAAGAAAACACACGAAACAAGGGATAAGTTTCATAATAACGTGAACATGAACACTTTTTACTGATAATAGAATGGCTATTCGACGATCGGAACTAACAGAATATGAGCAAAATCAACTCTGTGATGTCGGGGAGTCCCCGGCGGGGATAGACATGCAAGCAGCATACACAAGTAGTACTCGAAAGGGAGATGGCTACCACACGGGTAAGCCCTCAGCCATAATTGCTCTGAAAGGGCGACTGCCGATGTCGGTGCTGAAGACTAATTCCGCGGGGGGAGAGAGGAGTACTGTAGATTTAGCTTCCCGGGAGAAATCCGAGCTAAGTTGTCGATGCCCCTTGCAAGCGCCTTTTCTGGTGGGTGAAACATTTGTATTTTTAGATTTGCCAGAAACAAAATGAGGGATACGACCCATGAAGAACGGCAGACGGCAGAAAGGTAGGCAAAGCTCGGTTCCTGCTACGCTGACCAACGCGACCGCACGCGTGCGCATCGCTTGACTGGACTGGACATCGCTCTCGCCCACGCGACCCACTGCATTCGTTTGCACCTACTGCGCCATTGGTTATGTTTGCTCGCTACCTCGCCATTCTAGCCGTTAGTACCTCCGTACGATAATGAGTAACTTTGAAGTACTTCACGCCCCAACGACTCAAGGCTTGAGTTATCAGTCTATTAGGTACAATAAGGAACGTTACATCTTGAGCGGCACCTGCTGTACTGTCTTGGCTCCGAGTGACTAGTTTGCCAAGAGCCAGTGAGGGCGCACGGGTGTGTTTTGGTGATTTGTTAGAGGATGGGGCCATAGCGAGTTGTTATTACCGACTCAGTATCAAGCACAGCACCCATGAATGTTTGGACTACGAGTGTTTATCGACATCGCTTTCATATTCCTCACATGAAATCGCAGAAGTCCGCCGGAACTTGCTTGTGCGAATCATGCTCTCGAGGCACAGCAGACAGCTTCTGCGCCTTACACTGGACTGAGAATGGATCATCCTTTGTTCTTGACTGTTGTAGTCTTTTTTGAAATCTCACAACACCTTGAGACATGAGACAGCAGTTGATCAGTTCACCAGAGATTAGAAGGCACGGTGAAGATACTATCAAATTCATTGCTAGGTAACACGTACACTGATTTCGTCCAAATCATTTTAATAACCATCTTCACTATCGTAGGCTTCTCGCTGGAGCCAATACTAATGGATATACGACAGAATCTACGGGATCGCTTAGAAATTTAGGTGAGGAACTTCCATCAAAGGCGCATCCCTCAATACTTCTCGTATTCAGGTATTGTTCCCCTAAAGGGACGAGAATGGGGGGAAATAATGTCGATGATTGAAGAAAACATTTTACCTAGAATACGGAAAGAACAGCTGAGAAAGCTGGAAACGCCATGGAATATCAGTTCAACAAGTGAACGTTTTCTCTTATTGCAGCTCAAACCTTGAGGCTACTTTGTGACAGGTACGCCAGCAATCTTATCCGACACCCTCGTTAATGCCCTAGCTGCTGTTGGGATCCAGTGGGGAGCTAGTCCGGTAGGCCAATGCTGAACTCACAACAGTTGGACTGAGTCAAGTACCCAATGGTACGCTTGCAGATTCTGACCGAGATGGAAGTAGTTGTGATGGACACTTTGGCGACTACTTTGGGTTTGGGAGAGGATTTTCGTCACTCTTCTGGGAAGGGCGGTGGAGTGGTAGTACTCCGGTAGATTCGGTATATTTCCGGTCAGATGGCGTCGCGGCGCGCAGACCCGCTTGTTTTGCCAGATACAGAACACGACCGCTGATGCTCTTCTTGCTGTCATAGCTGCAGCGAGAGTGAAGCGTCGGCTTCAATCATACCTGGGAGGCGACTGTTCATACCAGCGGTCTAAACAAGTGAGGCTATACCGGTGGATTGCCGTATGTACAGCACGCATCCTCAATCCGTCCTGCACATCAGGTTCTCTCGGATGAGCGGGAAGCAGAGAAAATCTACTTCGATGACCTGGCTTCAATTACTATGTACGGAGCTTCGCTCTCTGAGAGCAATCCTGCTGGGATGTTTAGTAAGGTACGGCTCAGTCAGTGGCAATATTGCTCTAGACAAAGCGTGTTCAGCCGCAGGAGTGGATTTGCACAAAGTAGCGTTACTGTTACGACTTTTGGGTTATCCTCGCTGATATTGTAGGTGCCAACGGGTGCCGATCTCTCTATGAACACGAATGAACTTAAGCGCATGATTGCTGAAGATAAGTATTGCGAACCTACTCTCGTCTAGTCTGAAGTCTCGGTTATGTAGGCAACAGAGCCGCGTTCCTGCCCTTTGTGTAGCAACTCTGAGTAATGAACATGGCAAAGCGAGCGATGATATCCAAGCTCTGGCAAATATGTGGGTTGCTACCGGTCTCACTGCGTCCAGCATTCCTTATCCCAGATGCAAAGCCGAGGGCATGTGGCTTCATATCGAGGGGTCCTTAGGTGGAAGTGCCTTGTTTCTTGAGGACAATGAGAAGGAGAGGATGAGTGTATCCAAGGTGAATAACGCAATGGCTGACAACTCGGCATCATCCACTCCGCAGTACGCAGACTCATTCAATATGAATGGCTCGTCGTGCTTCCCCATGGGGTTGGATATGGAGTTTCTATGGGTTAAGGTAAGCCTCACCATTTGGTACCATCGCCAGCTCAATTGAGAGAAATTTCTACAACCACCCATAGTAACCGGGCTTGATTGAGTCATCTGTGCCATGTAAGGACAGTACAAGCATGATAACTGCCTTCGCTGCAACTGGAGACTACATGCCACATATGGAAGAAACGAATGACGCTCCATATCTAAGCAAATGGTAAGCACCTCGGACCATATGCTCGAGAAAGTATTGCTCCTGCATCCTTAGGGGCATCCCTCTGGGCCGTCAGTTTCGTTCGCTGCGATTATGGGCCATTTTACAGAATTATGGACTATACGACATAAAAAACTCCTTGAAGGACAGACTAAAGTGGGAATACCTCAGGGAGTAGCAGCTATGGTTTTCTGTAGTACCATTACGAGTAATGACACTGACCTTCAAAGAACACGCGTTACAGACCAGATTGACAGGATCGAGAACCTCGAAGAGGATGGGCTTCTGACGGTGGATCTCATAGCGCGGTAGTAAAGCCCGACGTTATTTCGTTGAGTCATGATTCATGAGTCATGAACTCTCTTTGGTTTCTTTGGCGTGTTTGGAGCGTTACGACGAACTCGTTACTTTTACGGCTCAGATACTTCGACACGCTCAGCAATCGACCGGTTAGAGACAGTGCTATTAAGCCAGGAAGTTGCGCCGCCGCTTTGCGTCAAACAGGTATGTTGTTCTCCGGGGTTCATACTGTAAAATGGCGCTTGATGCTTCATCCTTCTGCCGGCGTGATAACGTTACCCGCCCACAAAAATTCGGAACTGGGTTCATCGACCCATCCTGCTCACTTGTAGCCTTTGCAGATATCCTTCCTGATCGGGGACGCCAGTGGAACGAGATACTGCAGGACATAGAACGGTTTGTGGTCCCTGGGATATGTCACTGGCAGCATCCGAAGTTTCTGGCGTTCTTCCCATCCAAAACAAGTGATACATTCTCGGCAATACCCACCCATTCGCTTAATCCACTGGGTGTCAGAGATATGTCGTATACTGAAGATAGCTTTGTTTGTCGCAAGGTAACCCAGCAATTCTGTCAGAGGCTATCACAGCAGCTATTGGCGGCGTAAGCGCTGACCCTACTAATGACTCGGTGAGCTCGGTCGGCGCTAATGGTAACGTGTAGGATTTGGCTGTTGTAGGTAGAGGATATGATAGAATCCATAGTTATGGATGGACTGGGTGAAGCCTTCCACTTGGGGAAAGACTTCTTACATCGATCGGGAAAGGGTGGTGGCATTGTATGTGCCCTACTGGTGAAGCGCGGTCAAGAAGACGTTGCCCCCTTTATCAGATACAAAATACAGCCAGCGATGCCTTAGTGGCCGTCATAGCAGCTGCGCGTACTCGCATGCAGGTAAGATTACGGTTGAATCGTGGTTCGCCGGGGCACGCTGAGCCAATCGGGGCTCAGCGCGGTGCCAATACGCTCTTATGCCAAATCCCACCTGTGTTGTCCCTGAGCCTCACTTACGCATTACTTGTTGACATCAGGTACTTAGAAGATCATACGATTCGGAGAACGGGCGAAATGTAGACATGTCCAAGTTTGTTGTGTAATAAAAAACAGCACTTTCCAAGTTTGTTCCTTAGTTATGCTAGGCTGAGGACTAGGTTTGAGATTCAATATCATATTTGGCGAGCTACACTGATAATACTGTATAAGTATTTGCTTTGTGTTTTGCCAGATACATGTCTTCGCAAACACATTTCTCTTCTGAAAAGGCATGCCGAGCTGCTGGTGTTCGACTTCGAAAGGTGGGTCCCCGGTCGTAACTTCCGCTTCAATAGATTTCCAGATTCCGTGCATCTATGAGAAGAGCAACTTCATTATGGATGTGGACCTCATGGAGGAAGTCATATCTAGAGACAAGTGAGGCAGCAGGAGGCAAATCATCCATGCATTTCACTCACCGTCAGAGAGATCGGCTTGATACCAATCCTTTGTATTGCCAACTATGGAACGACGAACACGTGTGCAATAGATCCACTGAAGAAGCTAGGGCCCTTGTAAGTACAATGCCATTTGACCATTGGGAAAACTACTCCGCTGAAATGTGTAGGTGCAGAAAAGAAAATATGTTGTTACACGTGGACGCCGCTTACGGCGGGGCTGCCTTGATTCTCGATGCTTTCAGAGAAGATGCTGATATGATTTGCAGCGTAAGTTTTGCCTGCATATTGCATTATGATTGTACATGCTAATAGTCCCTCGAAATATGATCATCGCATTCATGGTTACTCACAGCGAGTTTTCAATCTCCTTCAGAATGCAGATTCCGTCAATATCAATGGGTCCAAGTGGTTCGGTGCTGGCTTCAATTCCGCATTCCTATGGGTGAAGGTGAGCTCACGGAGCATGAGGGGCATGAGCATCGACTCCAACCAGTGATACTTCCCTGTATTCTTTCAGGACCGGCGCAATTTAGTTAGAACATTTGGAGCTCCTAATCTGACAGTGAATTCGAAACCGACCGGAACTGACAATGAACGGCCGAACTTGTCATCCTGGTAAGCCTCGTTTTCGACGGATCAATCGATATTGATACACGGCTTTCCTTAAGAATCACCCACAATCGCGCAGCCAGTGCACTAGTGACCTGTTAGGTCATTACCGGTATACAGTAAGTTCAGAGCGCTACGTATTTGGGCTACGATACAATACTTCGGTATTGAGCAGCTGAGGGCGAACGTAGCACACGATATAAACTGCGCAGTACGTTTCCGAGAACAGCTAGCTGACGAAGCTCTCCAGGTTGTTAAGCAATCAGTCATCCATGTGATCATACTACTTGTGCCTATCTCAGGGATGTTTGAGCTTCCCGGTGACCAACCCCTTTGGTCTTGTCTGCTTCACGGCTTTGCCCAATACCTTGAACGATGACATTTTACGGTATACCGAGAATTGCGGATTTATGATGTAGGCTAAATGTAGAAGTGCAAATATGGCAAAGAGTCCCGTGCCACCAGGTTTCCTTCCAAGCTTCCTGATGGTTCGCCTATAATCAGAGTAGCTTTCGGTAGTCCGTTGACGACGTTCAGCCATGTCGATGAGTTATGCGCATGTATCAAAGATGCCATCCGTAGCAGCTAGCGGTTTCTGCTTTATTGCATTCCCGTTTTTGGGTTTCGATGGTTTTTACCATTCTGCGAATCCACAGTTAGACACGGAGGCAGGACCTTTGAATACTCAATGTCGTGTTGAGAGTGCAGGCGAAATCCCACGACCACCTAGCACAAGGTGAGCGGGACTGACTTGACAACGTCTCGGTGCGCGGCATTCGCCTTCACGATCAACACAACAGCAGAGCTAGTTCATGGGATAATCATCGGGTCCCAGCGAAAATAGGACACGACGCAACTAGACAAATAGATAAGCCGAGAATCGACATCCACAATCGTGCGTCCCATAACATACCACAACATCCAACGCGAAACGCTCAAATTCCAGGGTGAAAAATAGTAAAAAGCTGACCGAACATAAATCTATATACTGTAGTGCTTAGTGCATTCGATCTCCACCTGACGATAAAGAATCTTCGCAAGACGTGTCGCTTCCGTAGGGTTTGGAGCCACGAAGATGATGTCGACCAACCAGCTGGGTTGACCCTCCTCTGGTCCAACAATTTTTTCACCGGCAGCAACCATGGGGCGGGCGACCTTAACATCCGCAAGAGGCCAATCGAGCCATTGACTCAGAAACCCGAAGTCATCGATACGCCCACTTTTTGGTGCATTAACAGATAGCCAGGCCACAGCTCCGTTCGGGTTCTCCGAATCATGAATCGGGATAGCCGGGATCCCAACAGATAGTAGCATAGCTTGAATGGCTAGGTCAACTTTAAATGCCAACTTGTGCACGATCCACACTGGGCCGCCACCCATTCTAGCATTGATCTCTATAAGGCGAGGCCCCCGACTTGTATACTTGCCTTCAACATGGAATACACCCTCTTCAAAACCCGTAGCTTTCAAAGAGTCCAGCGCCATTTCTTTAAGCTCCGCTACGTGCTCCTTCGGAAGCGCGCTTGGCAAGATACCCCAGGTTTCCGCAAAGTAAGGTTCCATAGTGGGACCATTGTCATGTATTCCGCAGTAGGTGCAGCCGAGTCCAGGGGATAGGACAATATCAATATCGACCTCCTGGCCATCCAAGTACTCCTCGAACACGACTGATGTATTAATACACTTATCCGCCTTTACTGAACTCGCCTTGGAGCCAACGGCCACAGTATCGCGCTCTAGGGCTCCAGAGTTGACAACGAGCTTAGAGAGCACCCTTTGGACTTGTTCGTAAACCTTGGAAACATCGTCAAGGCTAGTGACCTGAAATGCAACGACGTATTCTTCTCAATTCGCCAGGTCCGTAACACAGGTAGAATAAATTTATTCTCACCTTCTCAACACCTAGTGAAGCAGCGCCCGACACTGGTTTCATAACGGCAGGGAGTCCAACATGTTGAACAGCTCTCTCGAGATCCTCGCTTGACCGAACGAGGTAATGCTGAGAAAAGCCGCTGTAGTACGAACGTACACAATACGAGTAATTCTGCAGAGTCGCAACGGTTCTTACCTTAACTCCGGGGAGTCCAGCTTTTTGTAGGGCTTCCCGAGTCCTATGTTTGTCACGGACTGTGTCAACAGCGGAAGGGGTCGGTCCACGCATTCCGAGAGACTCGGCCAATCTCGCCACCACAGGAACAGATAATTCTACCATTGTACAAATCCCATCCGCGCCGCATACTAAAGGATCTTCCTTCAGGTCAATAACAGCTTTGAATGCTGCTTGAAAAATAGTTTCAGAATCTTGTGACATGTCAATAGGGATGAATTTGGCAATTATACCCTCGGTGAGTAGAGACTCAGCCCAAGAACCGGGTGAGTCAATAATTACAGATTTGACACCAAGCCGTTCGGCAGTCTCATAAACAAAGCGCTTACCGGGGTATCCAGCTGAAAAGAAAACTATACAGGCTCCTTTGAGAAGTTGCATTCTCAAACTATCCCCCGCCGGCCCACGGGTGAACAGAATCTCCGGTGGGATCATTTTGAGCATTTTGAAGGTAGCCGTTGGTAGCATCTGACGCGCGATTGAGTGCCGCTTCTCTTCTGTCATTGGGGTTGGCAAGGACCCCGGAGCATCCAGCATTTGCTCAGCGTAGAAAACACTTTCCATACCAGGATGCGAGGTACCAACGGAGAACTTATCGGTATCAATACAATCGTTACCGGCCGTACAAGTCTCAAGACCTGATAGCTCGAAGACATAATCGTCGAGCGTTAATTCTTCAACGTAGCCAGTTTGCTCTGCCGACGAAGGCCTTGAAGTACGTGGTGATGACCAGGTGCCCGGATTGGGCCGATTCAGCGCAACTTTGAGAGCATCCTCCATTGAACAAAAAGGAAATGCTACTACAACCAGATGCTTCATTTCACATGTTACTAAACGGTCTATCTAGGAATTAGGCCCGACATACAAAATCCCCACAACACTAACAATACGTGGGTCGGATAGAGATCTAAACCCGGTAGTGATACGACTGAACACATCTACTTTACTGATCTATGACCTGATACACGCAATCCCACAAATAATCTTACGGCATTCATAGGTCCCTTGCAAAATACTTCGAACGCAACGCGATTAATTGGTACATAATATCCTCCCATACACCCATCCAACTATATCAAAAATCCTTCTCAAATGGTTCCGACCGAGGCGTCATTGCCCCGGCCTGTACTGGTGATAACAGGTAACAAGACTGGCCGTCTCGCTATATAAAGAATAATATTAAGCAGCACCCTAATGGGCTGGTGGGATATGGATCTGGTCCGCATAGCCCCACTTGAGAGCACGACGGCGAGCTAACCACTCGGCGAATCGATGATGATCAAACCTAACGAGCCAATATTTACGTGCTACATACACCCGCAACTAGGTAATTAGAAGAAGCTCTCAAGCTCGGGTTCGAACAAACAGATTCACAGGTGGATACCACAGTAGAGATGCACTTACACTTGTCCGAGGTAGATCGAATCAAAGTCCCTGAAGAACTCCTCATGGTCCATAACATTCTCCTGAGGCTCTCTTTGACGTTCCTGAAGCAAGTAGAGTTACCATTGCATACATTGCCGGTCGCGTAACCTCACATTGACATAGATCCAGAAGATAGCAATGTTAATGGGAATGAACCTCACCAAGTACACAAAGGCATGGTAGTTGGACTGCAGGAATGCAGTGAAGAAGCCATACCAACCAATGCGTTCACGATAACCCTGAAAACAGTGGCTCCATGGCTAGCATAGGTCTGAGGATGGGTAAGATACCTGGAGGTTGAAATGCACATCAGGATCTATCTTGATAAACTTGTCCGGGACACCACCACCACACCAGAGAGGCCAATGAGGCATACCTGGAGAGCTAGTTTAATATCGTCCTCTCGGGGGACCTACCTGTGATTGCCTGGCCCTTAGTGAAGCTGTAACCATGGTCACACCAATCAGCCATGATACCGTAACCTTTACCACCCCTAAAAAGAACTAATTCGGCTATCGATAGAAGGAAATGTAGTACACCAGATACGAGAGTTGTCGTCAGCACGAAGAGAAGCCAGACTTACAATCTTTTGGCGCCACCGCCTGCGAATCCACTTGTAATGGCACCGCGGGCCTTCTGATTAGGCCCTCCAATGAGGGGGTTCTTAACAGCCTCGCACACGCGTCTTGGAACGATACTCTGCGGGCACGCAGCGCGACGCAATAATGACATTGCCACGAATAGATGCCAGCTACTCAAGATAATAATAGCACCGCAGCAGCAGTACGTGACGGGATCCAATTGAGAAAGGTGAGCACGCCCGATCATGCGCAAGGCGAAGCGAGGATCAGCGGAGCGATGCGCGTCATGTTATACGCTTTTGGCCAAGCAGCGCACAATATTTGGTGAGATTTTTTAGATGAACATAAACGACTTAGAGCCACCACAACAGTCCGTAATTCTGGAATGTAGTGAGCAGTCCACTGACCTGGATCTCGTGGGCTATGTAAAGAACCGCGGGCAGATGAAATGGCCGGAGACTGCAGCACTCCAAGTAAGAAGGGCTCACCTCATTTTTAACTTCGATTGACCCTGGGAACGCTTTAGTTTTGCTACGGGGAATTTGACGGTGGCTGCCCTGCGGTTCCTCTGGCTAACCTGGCTCCCGGCGAGCTAGCCCAAGTGGTCATCGACCTTCGCGAGCTATCAGGGGCAACTGATGGGGTGCAACACTTGGTATGGTGCATTGTAGATTCCGCAACAGGTGAGATATCCTCCTGGAGATACCCCTTACTGTATACTCCTTCGTAGGCGAAGTATTGGATCAAAATCAGCTCATTGAAGTTTTTATTAAATTTACACACCCTCCTGCAAACGATGAAGATGGATGTAATTCTGCTCGGCCAATGCTTTTCTATGGAGATTACTCCCGGTCTTTGGATGCAATTCAGATACCTTTCTAGACGACCTTGAGACTTCGTCGACAAGTTCAAGCTTCGTAGTCCCGTCAGAAAGCTCCTCGAGCAGCTCGTCGTGGATGATTTATAGAGGTAACACTCGTTTCCTGTGCTGTACGAACGGATGCCTACCAGCAAGCACAATGTCATTCATCAACATTCTTCTGCTATATCTCAGACCTGGACGACGACTGGGGAGTTGGCTGTTCTCCCAGTGACATTGACGAGGGCTAAATTAGACAGTCACATAGTAATCTACATGCATGCTGTCACCTGACTCCAGTCAGGAAGTGCACTCGATTTTGCCTTTTTACTATAGTTGTTGATTCTAAAGCATATTTTTATCTTGTTGAAAACAGCACAAGTTTTGTTGAGTAAGGGTAACAAGTGAGATCTCCTATTTACAAATGCTTTGCCATATGGTGAAAGGTATTTGAAGATCTTGTTAATTCCTAATACGAATGCATGGCAAATCGTTCATGTGTTCGCTGTATATGCACGCATTCACGGCCGATCCATCTGCGAACCTTGGCTACGATGAGTTTGACCAGTAAATACGAGAAGCATGTGCAAAAAGGTGTACGAAGGACGATTCCCAAAATCCCTTCGCCTGAGAGCGTCGGCATTACCGAGTTCATTGGCAAGGAGCGTATTGGCGGAACTCTCAAAACTCATGTATCTATCTGTCACGACTACGCTTCCAGTGACACGCGCTGGCAGGTCCGAGACTTCCAAGTTCGAGAGGTTGGCATTGATGGCAAGGTTGCCCGAATGTCTGGGGAACCTCTGCTGAAGGGGTGGGCAGTAGTCGAGAAAGAGATGACAAAGCAGAAAATGCATATGTAGCCGGCGCATGACTTAGGCAGCACTCTTATCTGTCTTCGCATCAGACTACATGACTTTGACGACGAAGCTCAGGCGGAACACGCTGATGGGATACGGGACGGTTACAAAGGGGATGAGGCAACATCCTTTTTTCACCAAGGGTGAGTATGTCGAATTAGAGCCCTAGGAGTTGAACACAAGATACCAATTGCTCAAGGCCTCCTACGGGAATGAATTCCCATCAGCTTTAACGTATTTGTTGCCTATAATCCCAGGTATGATATGGGTCTCCGAGAGGCCGAGGATTTCATAAAGAGAAAATGTGGCATTCCTGCAGTAGGCAAGATGCAGCGCTTTCTCGCTGAACCGCGGGTGAGCCTTGCGAACGGTGTCGGTTGTCGCTGCTAATTTGGAAGGGTCATATGCAGACAAGTTGTGGTTCTATAGGTTGCTATCGGAGGCGGATATGTAGCCATGTGTTGTTTGGGGAAGAAGGAGCTTACACCTAATGAGCTGGTTAAGTTGAAGGGAGCATTGCTCAAGCGTGGAACAACGTCCAAGGTACTCATATTGCCATTCGGTCGATAGTCCACACCAAGCATTAGGTCATGTTTGCTGTAGCAACGAAGTTCCATAGTGAGAACCTAGAAATTGGGATAGTTGTCAACGCCGAACTGAATCTTCAATTGCGGAATGTCATGGAAGATGAGGATGCCAGGAGGTTGTTACGGTTCTTTGTCGCCGGGTACAGCGTTACAACGACGGGAAGGATAGCCTCGTTGGTTATACTGTTCAATCAGATACTCGTCTGAGACGCTGACTTTATGTTTTCGGCAACGACTGAGAAGGTACAAGTCAGCAAGTGAGCTTCTACAGGCATTCAAAGAGGCGACCAAGGGCACCCTCAGAGACTTGGACTTCGAGTTATTTGGTGAAGACAAGGAAGTGAGCTCTGATATGCCAGTCAGAAGAAACAGTCGTTTGTTAGAATAGCTTCACGGTTATCGCACGATGGACGCGCGAATATACCCAGTTGAGTTTGTCCGGAGTGTCTCGCTGGAGGCTCGTCCTTGAGAAGCAAAATGTGGATCTACAATCCTTCCTTCTCAAGCTGGAACAGCGTCTGCGGCTTCCGCGTGACTCTGTCCATTATGCCGGACTCAAGGACAAACGTGGAATTACACACCAGTAGGAGGGTGTCATCTATCAAGGTATATATAAAGTTCACAATT
The DNA here is from genome assembly GCA_013115145.1 of Perkinsus chesapeaki. Taxonomy (NCBI): domain Eukaryota; phylum Perkinsozoa; order Perkinsida; family Perkinsidae; genus Perkinsus; species Perkinsus chesapeaki. Next base: position 39,799 of record JAAPAO010000002.1, read on the forward strand.
GACTAGGTTTGTGAGTGTTCCCGCAACGCATAATGAAGGGGAGATAAGGTCCGCTGTACAACAGCTCAATGAAGATATGGACGGCACGGGCTCTGTGAGGGTCGATAGCTTCCAAGCCGATAATACTGGGCGGAAATTGAGATCTGGAATGCTGATGGGGTAGGGACATATCATGTTCAACAACAGCTGATGAGTATGGCTTTAGCACTGCTGGGTCTTTGTCAGTAACTGGTTTGGTCTTCGAGTCCGGGGAGTCTGTGGAGCTGCATCCAAAAAACTGTCCTCTTTAAGAAGTCGCGGGTTTATTAACTACTTTGGACAGCAGCGGTTTGGATTTCAACTTAATGGACTATCTAGGCCTGTAGTCCGGGAGGGACACTTGGAGTCCTACCACGGGAGTTCTACGCGAAGGTATATCTGCCTTCTTAGGTCTCTATTGGTGGAGCTCTGCTAGCTGGTGATATGAAACGGGCGCTGCAACTCTGGGCCTGGCCCTTGGATGAAGCTGACAGCTTCATCAATGAGGTGAAAGGCCACTACTTCTTCAGACAATGCGCTAATACGACTCAGATATACCAAGAGTGGGTGAGCGACGATCGGGCATCAAAAGCATTAAAACGGCTGAGTACACTACCGGGGCACTCCCAAGACAAGTTTAAGCTGTAAACTAGGCAACTCAAATCTGCAGAATCGAGCTGTGCTGTGCTCAGATGGATAAGGTTACTCGAGCTTACGGGTGATGGTGGTGACGAATCAAAGTACCGTGATGCTGTGAAACAGCTGAATCTCCCTAAAGTTATGCTCCATCTATTCCCAACGGCATATTCGGCATGTCTATGGAACCGTTTAGCTAGCAGGTAGCTCTCGATCGCCCGATTGAACTTTTTGGGGCGGCTGCCTTCGCGGGCACAAACGTGGGAAAGTGATAATATCGTGTACATTGCTCCCAGACGTATTCGCGATGGGGGCCTTACGGTAAATGTTGGTGACCTGGTGGCTATCGCAGCTGGTGACGATTTCGAGAAGCTGAAACGTGTGGAGTTGGAGCAAGAAGCCACACAGTGAGCGGCAGTTGTCGAGGGGTAATAGGAGACATTCTATTCGTCAGGTATGACATTACTGATATACGATTACCACAGTTAGGCTTGCAGAGAGAAGGCATCTGTCCTATGGCGGCAGCCGGTGTCCAAGTGGATCGACTGTAAGTGATAAGTTACAATACTGTTATAGAATTTCACAATACTATACAAGTCTATTGAATAAAATGTGGAATATTCTCCTGCCGTGGTGGTCAAGTTCTTAGAGTTTTACCCGTAAGGTACAAGGAGCTTGTCGAGGACTCGGTTCAGCGAGGCGAGGCCCCCCCGTCGGCACGTGAAGGGCTCAGTCACGATCTGACTATGTTGCTAGCGTGTCGTATAAGAAACGTGTCGATAGCGAGGCCTTTGGTTGTGAAGCCGCTCGCAGTATCAGCCAAAGATGAAGCTCGGAGAGGTCCCATGGATTTACAAAACCTGATATTGGAGGTGAGCATTCGTGAATGGCCGGTAATGCTGCACGCTACTTCAGTTCTACCTTCCACGAGGGAGCTATGCGACAAGCTTACTGAGAGAGATTGGGGTTATCGACGCGCCCGGCTTGAGCCAAGCTTAATTAGCATGTTTTTTCCTAACTTGTTTCCGATAGTGTTTCCTGACAGCCCTCATGTACTTGAGTTACTATGAATCTTTTGCGACGTGGCTAGCTGGTTCGGAAAGCGCGCAACTTCCGCGTGGCTTTCCACTCAGTGTATACCCGGAAAGGGCTCCAGTGTAGCTCTGCCGTATAAACTACAACTCGAATTTCACGAGCTCAACAACTGGTATGTACGCTAAGTAAATTGCTCAAAGCAATACTTGAGGATATGCTAGTGGCACAAAGTTATGATATTTCCTAGCCACTTATCAGTGATAATAACCCGGTAAGACGTGTTCCGTATATCTAGATGATCATTTCGTTGAGGCACAGCAGTTCTAGGATATTGCTTGAGAAACCCGCACAAAGCGTCAAATGTACTGCAGTTGCTCTCGTATGTTTGCCCGAATTATATTTACTGCAGCGCTACTACTATAATTTATTACGACAAACCTTGACAAACTCAGAACAAGAAACTCGATGTTTAGAAGTCCGACTGTCACAGTTGCCAACTGTGCTGGTTTTGCCAACCCCGCTTTTTCACGTCGCACTACTCATTGCCCCAAACTAAATGTCCAGCCACGATGCCACACCAAAGTGGATGCTAGCTACGCAGAAGTCTCTTGGAACACTAATTAAGAAGCCTAGAATGGCTGATAAGTGAGATGCCTTCGAATGGTCTGTTACACGTTATGTATATCGCACCATTGCACTGTATTATTTCTCATCTATGTCCAGATATCTCGCTAAACCCCCGTTCCGGTTTTTGCACGACATATTCACCGAGGTCCACAAAAATTTCGGCTTCGGTCGTGGCCTGTTCACAAAGGACGAGCTAGACCACACCAAAATAACCGTAATTATAAATTCTCCTATAAAAGAGTTATTTCCTTTCCCAGACCAAGCAGCAGAAAGTAGACTTCCTAACCAAGTGGATATCATGCGTCGCCTATGCTCTGAAGCTTGATGCTGATGCGATAAACGTGAACCCATCCAAAATAGGTAGGCTGACCATGCTGGAAGAACGTTCTATGAGGCTAAGCCCAGAGCAGCGTCTACACTGTCAAGCATTCGTGGTACCAGGGTAACAATGCACACTTGACTCTTCCTTATGTAGTCACTGGGTCGGAGCCAGAGAGGACCAATGGGTTCCTGGTGCGTGTCTACGAGGCTGCCACGAAGGCGGCGTCCCGAAGCGACGCAGCTGTTGAGATGTGAGCTTGAATATTGTCCAGTGTGTACGCGTCTTCTCAACGTACTCGCGATCAGGGTGAAATCTCGTGGGCCACTAGTTCTGTCATCTAAGACGGGTGCTGGACTTTCGGATGTAAGTCTGAGGGATAGTCAGCTTGATAGTACACACTCAAAGTTGAGTGACATCTCAGGAGGCGGGAAAGGATTCCTTGAAAATGAAGGAAGATGCCGACAAGAAAAAAACTGAGGAGCCGAACAGGCAACGTAAGCGTGCGCGAGACGATTACTACCCGAGATCACTCTTTGTCCGATGTCATTACTCGAGTCATTAAAAGGTGCGGACGATGCTCGGAAACACCAGGCTATGTTGGAGGAGGAACGTCGGAAACGTGAGGAGGCAGAACTCGCGGACAGACTCCGAGCAGAAGCCGAAAGAGCCAAACAAGCTGAAGAGGAATCTCGAAGGATTGCTATGGTAGGTGAATCATATTGTAGACGAATAGCTCGATGGACGGCCTCTATTTGATTCATGCTTGTTGTGCGCAGGAATCGGAGAGGGCGAGGTTGCAGGAAGCTCAAGCTGAACAAGAGAGGCTCGAAAAGGAGAGGAAGGAGAACGACAAGCAAGCTACGCAGGTACGAGTAGTATGTCTGCGTGTTACATGGGAATACCCAACGTGGCTTATATGAGATTGTCAGTCGAATGAGGCTTTGAAGCTTAAGCTTTAGTTAATGTAGATATCGGCTCCGCTAGCTCAGTAGGCAGAGCGTGTGGCTGTTAACCATAAGGTCGGTGGTTCGAACCCATCGTGGAGCGTTTTTCACATTCAAAGTCTATTTCTGTCAGAGGTCAGAACGGCAGCATGATGCCGAACAGGCTCAGAAATTCGACACGCACGGTGCCGAATCCGAGAACGAGGAGGTACGAGGTGATGAGCCCGCATCCAAATGCGATGAGCTCTGTGACACAGAGTCTGTGCTTAAGCGTGGGATGCGGATGTCTGGTGCCCTTTAGGCTTTACGCATGGCAGCTATGATGGCCGCTACACACGAGAGGCCGAGGACTGCTTCGCGGCGACCACCGCAAGTTAAGTCGCGTCTACCGGAGCGCGAGGTAAGGGTCTGCGTGTCGCTGGCTCGTTGTTTGTAGTAGCGCGCTGTCATCCACTCTATTTACACTTCGAAGTATTTTCCGCCAATGGTGTCTACAACCGATTTACCAGAATCATATATCTTAGGTTGCGCCTGAATCTGAGGCGACGGCTCTGGCACCTCCCACCATTATAGAAGATGGTGACATCGAAGAAGTGGATGTGATAAGAGCTCAAAATCCGCTTAAAGCGGACCGCTTTGCTACTCCGAATAGGCCACACCCGATGAAAACCTGAGGCCACCGACTGCTGGATACAATGGGAGACCTGGGCGGGGGCGCTCGGAAGAGCACGGTAAACTCGTGAGAGATATAATGGAGGCGCATACAGTGCAGACCCCGCACGAAGAGCAATCAGAAGGTACATATCCACGATGCGAGATTGATAGGCAATGATATTCACGGCTGAGCTTGACAAAGTGAGCTGGTCTCTTTGCCTCTCCTTTCAGTGGTTACAGAAGCAGACACCGGTATTCGTATGGGCAAACTGCGTAGAAAAAAAAGCGACGTTAATGCTGAAGGTAAAAGCACGGCGTCCGTCTTATTCCGAAATTCGTAGCTCCAAGCTAAAGCCTTTGGAACCTCAGCAGTTCAGCCAAAATCACTGTCATTGCATCCGTATTCAGCGCCCGTGGCAGTAACAAGCGTTGCTAAGCAGTACCGAGAGGAACGTCCACAGAGTAGTGGTGCGGATAGAATGCCCTTCCTACAAGACCTGATTCAGAAGATTTGTGGGACGTAATCACGCTATGCCCTGACTGATCTGAAGATGGATCGAACCTAGGTGCACTCCGCTTGGTAAATCGATGGAACTGATCCAGCAAGACGTAGTCCTAATGGACAAGGATCTCGAGGCTGCGAGGGAGGACTACAAGGAGGCTCAGGCAGTCCTTCTTGATGAGAAAAAACGAACACAAACTATCGTGAACCCAATCCTGACGTGAGCCTATTCCCCCGTGGCACGCTGGAGCTCACAGTGTAGCAACTGTCGTATGCGTTCCGTTCATTCCTTTTATTGTGTGCTGTCTTTTAATATCCTTCTGTATTGTTAGGGAGATTCAACGAGTTCAAGATAAGATTGACGAGGAGAATGATCTCATCACGAGAGCAGGCGTACGGATCACGAAACTGGAAGATGTATGTCGTGCGTGGGAATTAGTTTCATTGAGAGATTAGTTCTATGATGCATTCCGCCTCGCACGCATGGATTCCTGTCAGCAAATCGAATCGGTTCTATTAACCGTTATGGCAGGAAGGTGACCAACTAACATCGGTTATACATGACATTTCTTGTGTTCGGTTATACTCTTGAGTTTCAGTACGTGGTTCAGGGCTAGCTTCCGTAGGTGGATCGCTTGGTAGACTTCGAGTACTTCTTCCGCAGAAGAGTGTGCGGAGACTCATTTCTCCGTGTGGTCGCCTGCATTCCGGCGAACTCAATGGCGGCTTTTTCTCAAGAATGACGTTCCTAGGAACGTCGATAATGCGTTTTGCCCAGCGTATATCACAATTTGATGAGCCAAAAGGACGTCGCCTGCTCCTGGAAGGACAAACGCATATGGGTTCCGGCGCAAGCAAGGCTCAGATCGTACGGTACATGATCTAATCGACTATTCAATTGCGCGTTTCATCTCCAACGTGACCCGGGTGGGTTGCTAGTAGTCTAAGCTAGAAACGCCAAAGCTAATAATATCAGACAAGCATCTTAGGTTACTACAACGTAACGTTTGTGCTTCTCGTTACAGGCGCCTTGCAGGCAGCGAAACTTTGGAGGGAGCAGACCTTAAAACGGTTGCCTGACTACTGGGACAACTCAACATGACAAGGCTAAACAAATTGAAGGGATGGCTTGTTCCGAATGAGCTATTGAGCAATAAAGCTTGGATCACGCATGCAGCTAGGCGCTCGATAAGCGATTAGTTCAACTTGATTAGTTGCACTTGTGCGGAGCACCACTTGTTGTGTGTAGAGTAAATAAGCTAAGTGCTGGGAGTGTCTGTGCCTGCTTAGTTGTGCATTGTGTATCTTGCGCGAATGCGCCCCTGGACGAGCGAGATTCCTGATGCGAATCCTTCACCAATAGAACGTTGTGAAGGTACGCCTTTGCAATGACTGAAGAGATTTATATCCCGAATCGCCACCTGCTTCTTCCCTCGAATACGGTGAAGAGATACAATGCAATATTCTACGATGGTATACTTGCTGCTGAGTCAGCAGCACGAGCTGACTAGTCAGTGCTGACTACTATAATTATTAAGGAAATCCCATTGGGACAAGGTAAGATTTCAATCCCCTTTTGCTGCCAGTATCATAGTCTGGTTAAGTCTCGATGGTACCCTGGTTACGTTGACGGCAGAGGTGGCTCTAGGTTCACTTAGGTCGTTTGCAGCGGTTGCTATGACAAGTACGGAGAAGGATCTTGTCGGAGATTGCCTGGTGGTTGTTATTACTGTGCCATTCAAAAAGGAGGAATATATCGTTTGCAAGCGGAACGGCTTTGAAATAGGGCGAGGGGAATCTACTGATTAACGGTCTACAAGTGCAAATCTGTTTCGGTGTGATCATCGGCTAGCCCCAGCGTCCGGGCTACTCCGATGACGATCGCGCTTTCTCGGATCGTGCCCACGCTCTGAGCTCATCACTTTAAACGCAACGATACTGGGCAACTTCGAAACCGGCGGTTCAGTAACGTAGGATGATAACGTGGAGTCTCTATCAGGAGAAGCGAGGTAGTTTACACTAGCAATACAGCATTGATGCAGCCATCCAACTCGGGATTGTTGGTAACTTGTGCGTACCTAAATGGCAGCCATGGTAACAAAGAATGACTAATTCTGTTATTACTTAGCCCAAACAACCTTTCCTGTTTGCGTAACGAGTCCGAGGTCACTAACGTTGACTTCGATAATCGTACCCTTAGTAATTACGCCAAGCGACGAATACAGCTCGGACTGAGGATTCTTCTTAACAGAGACGATATCCTGGGGAAAATATAAGCCTTGGGAATAGGAAAGAGGGATCTCACCAAGCAGAATGTGGTCTTCAATTCTGGATGGGTTACGTGGGCTTTCTTGAAACGTAAACTTGAGGGTCGAATGAAACGTTCATACTTCGGAGGTTTACGGGTGAAGTCCTCGCCAACGAAACATATCTTGTTGACCTAAAATGGGCAACTACAATGACGCCTTAGAAGCTGAAACTGGCGAAGGCGATAAGTTTGAGCTACAAGGGAGCGCAATGTTATACTGAATCAACCTAACCCAGTACTTACGACGCGCTTCCAAGCCTTCTTCTTTCTCTTGCCAGATCGAAGGATCTTGAACCTGATCAAAGGTTATCACCGTGCGAAACAGATATACTTTTCCAGATTGATTTGATTACATCTCATCCTCTGTCATGGCCTTGACCTTGGGCACAGGGACCTGCCACTTGCCGGCCTTCTCAGCCCTCTTCTGCTTTACCATGTTTGACAACACCTTCGTTCTGTTAACACCTACATATCGTCAAAATTCATCACCTGGTTGTCGCAGCAATGTTTTCATAATACCTTCCCTATCCAACAGATAGCCGGGGACTGCTCCCTGGGGAACGCTGTCTTCTGGAGCCTTCTCCTTTCCTTCCTTCTCTTGGTGTTTCTTGATGGTCTTACGCATAGTGGCCTTCTCGGCGTACCTAGAAAAGTTTATTCGAAAGTCGCTCAAAAATGTATCCGAAATACCTCTTTTTGTGGAAGATCTTAGCCTTAATGCCTCTCAGTTTTTGAGCAGTCTTAGACTGCTTGTGAACGGCACGGGCATCTGAAAGGGCACCTCATCGCTTCCTTAAAGACTTATCGAATCTCACCCTTCTTCCGTTTCCGCTCTTCGTAATCTAATCTGCGGCCAAACCGCTTGCGGTGCTCTTCAATATGCTCGTTCTGCGGCATATTGGAGGCAGAAAATATACAACTGAATCAGACGCGTCGAAAAAATATAGATACCTTCTCTACGCAAAGCGCACATGGACACACAGAAAATATGATACGAGTTCATTAGCCGCAGCAGTATCAATTGTCTTATCGCAAGTGTTATAAAAACTATACACTGGCTCTTTAGTGAAAGATGAAAGGGTTCTGCCACTGGCTCTTTAGTGAAAGATGAAAGGGTTCTGCCCGCCAGGATGAGCATTCAAAGACGGCCCAGTAGACATCGGTTGCTTCATAGCACCAGTGGGGCTCATGTTGCTTAATAAATCACTCATACCGCCAGGGGAGACAGCCATCTTCGGAGGTATCCCGGCTGTCGGCGTCATACCACCTATGCCTGAAGCAGCCGAGTTTCGTCGTAACGAGTTTTGTGTCCAAGAGGCGATCTCTCCGAAGGGATTGTTATCCTTGTGCTCTACAGGAGGTGGTCCAGTTGGCACCTACAAAACACTATAAAACTGCGGCCTGTTCAACACCGAGAGCGAACTTCTAGTCGGAAGCACTGAGGCTGACTGACATTACCTGCGGATTGGATCTAGGTGAGGTAGACTGCATAGCGCCGAACGGGTTCGAGTCTGTTCTTGCATGACCTGAACAGACTAGTTTATCGACCCGGCACCATAAGTAGCAGAACCGTACTGGTAGCTGGCGGGTACTGGTTACTTGGAGCTGCTTGGTAACCTACAGGTCCTCTGGGAGAGGTAATGCCAGTTTTTGAGGGCATCTCAATTGGTACAGCTGAAGCTGTTACGGAAGGCGTGCTTGCATACGACTAGCAGGAGGAAAACTATTACAAAGTTGTCTATTATGCGCGCCGCTTACTCCCGACATCCATTCGATTCCGAGTCCACGAAGGGAATCCTCAACAAAACGCTTTGCCGTCTCCGACCGGGCAGGGTCGACTGTGCGCAGTTGCCGGAGAGAATTGAGCAAGGAAGCACACTGCATACGAACCGAGCCCTCGAGGTCGTTGCTACTAGCCGAGGGAGAAGCCTAAAAGCGATGATGACATAATAAACAGCATGAAACACTCACATTCGAGAATACTGCAGGCTGTGTTGGCGCTGAGTACCGTGCGCTTTGTACCGTTGAACCCGTCTGTGCTTGTTGTACCTGGACTGCATTATCACTCAGGTCGGGACGCTCCGTCCACCTACTTGATTGATAGGCTGAACGCGGGCCGGTTGTTGCATAGCTGGTGCAGGAGTAGGCATTGGAGTCTAAAACGATGACTATTAGAACCAGCACGAAATCTACAATTACATTAATTGGCTGAGCCCTGGGGGCCTGGTATTGAACTTGAGGCATGCTCGCGGGCTTGGATGGAGCAGGCGAAAACGACTAAAGAAAGGCCAGTAGGACAAACGTTGGGAGAGAATTCGCTGGTGTCTACCAGGAGTCCATCGGAGTGATTATTCTGCTGGACCTGCGGAGCTGGCTGAGCAGGGAACTGAGGAGAACTTCCTCCGGCGCTCTGGAATCCCCAATCATCATCCAACAAATCCCCGTTCGTGACCTCGGGAGCTATAGGAAACTGCCTTATAAAGACGGCATTGCCTCAGTACCTGGTTCCTTCTTATGTTTATGGTGGTGTTTTTTTGGCGAGCTGGTCTGCTCGAGCGCTGGCGTCGCGAAAGTGTCGATTAAATCTGAAAACGAGTAGGATAGAGTCTATCCGACGGACGAGAAAACAGACGCATCGGTACTACCTGACTGTGAGACGTTCGTTGCACTGCTGGAGGTCGGTCGATACCGTACACCCGCGTCGCTTGTGGGCGTTGCACGAGACATAGAACTACTCTGCGCCGTAGTAGCCGCCCACCTGAAAGCCGAATCAGACACCATTTCTGATGACCAGTATCTACCGCTTATCAACATATTTCAACTTCATAAACTCCCGCAGGCGCTGCCTGTCTTGATTATTAGGCTCTGCGAGATCTATACCAGGATGGTAATTAGCCATGTAGACTTCACGGTCTTTCTAAAAGTAAGTCACAATCCCTAACAGGTCGGACATATCTTCGTACTGTATTCCCATGAGCCTCAAGATTCTCCACCTCCTGTTCGGTCCACTTGGACACAGAGATTCCCTTCACTTTTTGGTTTAATTCGCGACTACCAATAACGCAGGAATGCCTATGGCAACAAGGCGGCCATGCCTTACTGGATCCCCGCGCATTCGGTACATACAAATGTTCCAAAATCCGTACAGATGTAAGTCGGCCCAAGCTCCCCACAGTCAGCACAGTGCCTGAAATACACCAGTATCAGGAGAGAAAAAGGTCTAGTGTTTGAGAGAAAGTTACCGCCTCCCCTGGCGCAGAGATTAACCCCAATGACCTGTTAGCTTTGTCGCTTTTCTGAAAAGCTTTCATACGGTCCACCAAGTTTTTCTGAGGATTGCCTATCTTAGTCTTTATCATAGTCATAGAACGAAATGCGCAAACCAACTGAAATGAAATTATAAAGTTTAAGATGACGAAAGCGTCGCTTTTCGGAAGGCCCTCCTCCAGTCATATCGAGCCATCGCACGAAAAGAGTTACACGTGTATCTTCTCGTACAGTAGAAGACTCGGTAAGGTCCTGAGGGGAACCCTCCGCGCAAATGAATGCTGACACAACGTTCCCTTAGTAGTGAGGATGACAGATCAGGAAGCGCCCAATATCGATTATCATGGCGGGCGCTTATCTAACGGAGTGAATCTTCAAACCCCACTGTTCGCTTGTTGCCCCTTATTGTTCGGAGTTTTCACTTTTATCATCACTGCTTGACGGTTTTATGCTCATGACTGTTACTATCGGGCTCCTGCTTAGCTTGATATTCAATCAACTCCTTTCCATTTCAGTTTCCTTTTCCCCACCATGCAACCTCCGTACTACCCCGGCGATCCCTCTGCTATGATGGGCCCGCCTGGTCATGGAATGCCACCGGCAGGACCTGATCCATATGCCATGCCGCAGCAGCAGCAGACGGGTGGCTACAGTGATCCCGCTTACTCTGAACACGTAGGCTACGGTGGTGTTGAAGGAGGGCCTGGGTCCTGGGGTGATGGTTACTACGGCGGGAGGGGCGGTGAAACAACTTCGGCATCTGGTGGTGCTGGTATTGGGCAGGCGGGAGACCATCATCATGGAGAACAGTCCTCCACCGGTTACAACGGGGGTTGGGGAGGGCCTCCCATGGGAATCAGTACAAATGGGTGGGTCGTTTTTTACTTTGCTACACCTAAAGTTGTTATGTTCCTTAACAATTCTGGTAGGGCCGTGAGCATCTAGCTTCGAAGAGAAATACTATCGCATTATAGTCGCTCAAGGCATCTTCACCCCTCACACTTTTCGTGTCTCAGGTTGGCCGAGAAAGGGCGGTGGAAGTAAACAGGAAGTGAGAGAAGGCGACTGGTAAGTTAGTCAGAATTACCGTCGAGCAAGCTGGCTCTATAAAATACGTACTCGCAGGGTTCTCAATTCAGGTTCTGCAATACATGTGGAGATCATCAATTCGCGAGGAATGAATACTGCCGCAGCTGCTTTGCTCCTAAGGGCGCTCCACCACCGGATCCCTCAAGCCCGGAATACCTAGCTGCGGTTGCTGCAGCCTATTGGCCAATGATGGGCGCCGCCTACGGTGAGCATATTGTTCTTATATCATCGTATGCGCCTTATAGGTAGCGAGGGAGCTGCGGACCCATCCGGTGCTATGTCCGGAGCGTATGGATCATGGCAGGGCTGGTATCCCACCGGCAAGGGAAAGCAAGGAAGAAGGGATGGTAATGCTGTTCGGTGTTTGGACTTTAATTTCGCGTCCTATATTTCAGGCGATTGGGACTGCCCAGCATGCGGTGATATGAACTTCGCTTCCAGGGTTGTTTGCCGCAAATGTGGCGCTGCTCCGTCATACGGATCGGGAATGGGGGCGTATGGTGCTGGAAATATGAGCCAAGGCATTCCACCTAATATGGCTGCAACTGGCGCGAGCACGGCCAGCGCTGGTGCCTCCCGTGGGAGTAGGCCTCGATCAAGGAGCCGAAGCCGTGATAGAAGGTTCTAGCTCGTGCGGCGGAGGAATGCCCTTGAGTTGCTCCAGAGACCTTTCGTATAAGTGTAACCATTTGTCAGCACCCTCAACGATACTTTTACCTAACGATTCTGCTCGGAGTTAGAGTAGTGATCAATTCATCATGAACTTATAGTTCGGAAATCACGAAGCCTATACTGAAGCGCACGTGCAAGAACCCACGGTCAACTGGATGGTACCCCGATTCTGAGGTTACTTGACACCTGTTATGTTCTCCGAACTATATGCATTAGCGATTGTTACGAATCAATTCCCAACTTGAAGGCTATTACTTCATCTGTCCAGTGAAAAAATTCTATGAATTGGGTTTCTGTGAACCAAGTCGACCTATCCTCGCTGGTATGTAGCATATGATATGGGGTCAACGACTCGTATAGCGAACGCAAGGGTAGTGTAGGAGGGGCTTCACATCGCTGCAGTTCGACATGCCTTATATAACTATTCCTTTGAGAATTAGTCTATCTTGGTAACCAAGACTTGGTTATCAAGCAATACAAAGTATTGTCGTTGGAGTAGAAGACGAATCAAGAACCGCAGAGGGTAAGAGGGACACCGTAAAGTGTATAGTAGGTGGAGCCCCACACTGATTCAGCCACGTAGTTAGTTCAATGTAGGGAGCGGGAAGGACCCTCTACTTGCGGGCCGCAAGGGAGAAGTTGTATTGCTGGTCCTGAATACCAAGCTGTGGGAGGGATGGCGCAAGGGAGCGCGTTGGTCTTACACGGGAATGTGTAGTGTAGCCTGTCTGACCCTAATTAGACGGCCAATCATACCACCTAGAACAGTACTAGGGAGGGTCAAACAAGCCCGAAGAGTAATGGCACTAATGATTGTATCTAACGGCCAGGCAGCAGTCGAGTAACTCGACTCGAGTTTCACCTTGAATGCGATTCCCCATCTTCACGCATAGGACCAACTCGGGCCAACCTATATCGAGATATTTCGGACGCGAAATACAGTACCGGCACAATACATTACTCGAGCGACTAACAGGGTGACTGCGCTTGACCCTTCCCCGGCACCTTAATGACGCATGATACGCCAGAATTAAGTGCCCTGGGAGAAAATCCCCATACACAGGCGTGAGTCAGGGCACTATCCCCCAAATTTCAGCTTGATATCCGATTTGAGTAACGCAAACTCGATAACAGTGAATTTAACTGTGTAATTCACTCATTATCGTACTCTAAACGGGCGGTAGTGTTTTTACTCTAAACACAACAGTAAACATCAGAAAACATAACACAACCGAGTCATAGGGCCACAGCAATCGATACAAGCTTATTTCCGACGGAAGCTCTCCATCAATCTTACTGATTTTCGCCCGAATCCTGATACTCGGAATGTGCTGCTTTTGAGCTGACCACACTTAGGATAGCAGACAACTCGAAATGCGGCGATTTTCACCCAGCGCACTTCGCGTGTGTTGGCGCCACCTTACGACGTTCGCTTGCAGCTGGTGCTCCCTGGCTTCCTTTCAGTGGGGCCTATACCACTACCTCGTTGACTCTGCACTCGCTGCGCAAAGTGATTGACTAACTCAAAGATGAAGCTTGAAACATATTCATGTTAACAAGAGTCTTATAAAATAATGTAGGGCCAAATAAGGACCGAGTCAGCTTGCGGCAACCAACATAAACGCTTGGCGAACCCGAGTCAGAACTTTAAAAAGCTATCAGGTAGGTATACTCTGATATGTATCGTCGTTGCTGTTAGCATCAATTTTATTCAGAACCTAATCAAGAGCGATATCAAGCATTCACTGTACATTCCAAGGCGACAACAAACAGCCACAATTCATCACCAGTGCAAGCTGTACACCAATTACCTGCGTCAGAGCGCGAACGAGTTCCCGCGCATTATCCTCAGTGAAGCACATTGGCGGTTTGATGACAAGGACGCCGTCACCGGGACCATCCAAGGCTGGAACACGAAGGTACGCAGGTTAGTATGACAGTTTCAGGACAATGTCCGAGGGTGTTACTTGTTAACATGTTATGCTCGAGGAGGAGCCCGGCGACTGTTTGGGAGGCAACACGCGAAGATAGCGCTATCCCACCGGTTTCCGGGCAGAGGTCAACGATCTCGACGCCAATAAACAAACCGCTGCCGCGAATGTCGCCAATGTGGGCCGACTCCACAGCTGCCTTGTGTAGCTCATCAATTAGTACTTTCCCCACTCGCAAGGCATGACCTTGCAGGTTATCCTCTTTGATAACTCTCAAAACGCTCAGTGCTGCAGCACAACTGAACTGGCTCACTGCTCTCAACCAATCAGAAAACCCGGTGCCTACCTTACTGTATTGCCACCAAAAGTGCTGAAATACTCAACGCCTTCGTTATCAAATGCCTCAGATATCGCAGTTGTTGTAATAACAGCCGCTACAGGGAACCCGTTCCCTAGTGGTTTCCCGACTGTTACAATGTCTGGGAGGACCCCTTGTTGCTCAAAGCCCCAAAAGTGAGTTCCCATACGACCAAGGCCCACCTAACGGCGTTCACGTAGGAAATACAGCTGACAATGCGAAGACTAACCTGAACCTCGTCGGCAATGTAGACTCCACCATGTCCTCGGACGATCTCGCAAGCTGCCGACATGAAGCCTTCGGGGGGTAGCACGACACCAGCGACACTCATCCCACTCTCGCAAATGAAAGCACATATCCCTTCCGTATCTCTACCCGCTTCTGTTCTCAACACTTCAAGGCTTCTTGTGGCAGCTGCGGCGTCAGAGGGACAGGGAATGATAGACAGCCAATCCGGTACTGATGTTGAAGCGTCAGGCTTGAACTTCCGGAGCTTATACGGCGAAACAGATATAGTGAGTGCAGTTGTGCCGTGGTAACTGCAAAGTTAGCCTTCGCGCGGCATTTATCTCACAGCAGCTAGTTCCAACAGCACCAGATTTGAATACTTGAAAGGCACACGGGGCGAAAGAACCAAGGTGTAATAGATGGTAACATTTCTCACCCCCTTTCCACTGCGACAACTCTGTTTTTCTTAGTGTACGCTCTCGCCAGCCTCAGTGCTAAATCATTAGCCTCGCTGCCGGAGTTCACCAGGAACAACTTATTAAGCTGGCTTGGAAAGGTGCTGAGAAGCTCGCTGGCTAGCTCTTGTCGGACGGGATGAAGGTATCTAGTGTTGGTACCTGCAGCTCGGAAATAGCAAATATGAACCTATCTAGAACCCGTATGGTGAAGGACACCTGTAAGTACTTATCGAGCTCATCATATCCGAAACCGCTACAGCAACCCGTTCATCGCAGTGGCCAACATGAGGGACATTGTTTCGACAATCTAGATACTTGATGCCTTTGTCATCGTACCTGACTGCTTAAATTGGTGAGATTAAACATATGAGATGTTCCCTATTGGAGAATGGCCAAATAGCTTACATATATTGGCCTTTCGCTTTGAGCATAGTCAGGGGCTTAACATTAGCATAAGAAACGCTCAATGAAGACGCGAAGTTCTTCCTTCTCTGTTCCAACAGGGAGTTGACTTCGGCAGCGGGCATGAAAAATAACGCAGCACAAGCCGGAACTGATTGACCGAAGAGAAACGAACCGGAGACACGCGAAAGGGGGGACAACGTAGCCTGGGGATAGAAAAAATCAGAAATAAGTCCATATTAAGCTCCCCATGACTTATAACAAAAACCTAGGAGCCCCATTAGGGTGCCCTAAAAAGATGGTCAAGTAGACCTATGATATGATGTTACATGCGCCTTGGCGTTCATTGTGTACTTTCGTAATTATTTTCATCATTATTGGGAGCACATCTCCATGCGAGGAGCGCGCCACCACTGACAGCTACAATTAGTGTTTCTTGGCTCAACACTGCACAGCGGGGAAGTACACCAGAATTATACGAGATCACCTCAGAATTGTGACCAGCTAATATACCTGAACATGGTGTGGCGAATAGCCAAGAGAAGGTGCTGAGAGCGTGACTATAATCAATGCCGGTGTTCCTCTAACTGAACTTCTTTCTTCCACCCTACCATTTTGAGTGAGCTCGGCTCGGAATGTAATCCTGCCAGAGGGTTTCCCCCGATACTCTGTAAAATCTACATGCCAAATATGACCAAGGCAATTCCCATCTTCTGCAATACTGTAGAAGTACCTTGTGGTGGAGACACTATAAAGGCTGAACGGGGTCGAGAAGATCCTTACCGTCCCCCGAGCGCTGTGATTCCCCGGCACGGTCCAGCATGACCGTCATATGTTGCGAGTGCGCTCAAGGAACCAAGATCCCACAGTTGGACCTGCGAGTCGCC
Organism: Perkinsus chesapeaki; assembly: GCA_013115145.1. Classification (NCBI taxonomy): domain Eukaryota; phylum Perkinsozoa; order Perkinsida; family Perkinsidae; genus Perkinsus; species Perkinsus chesapeaki. Next base: position 56,137 of record JAAPAO010000002.1, read on the forward strand.
ACGGTTCCCGCAATGGAGGCTCGAGAAAGTTACAGTTGAATCCCTCGAGGAGGTCAGACCAAGTGGGGGCTCATGAGAGTTACTGCTAGATCGCTGCATAAGTTGGACTTGAGTTATATCCTGAGCGGGAAAGACTGATTTACAAGGGCGTCGGACATCTCAGCAGGACAGAAAGATGCTATAGCCGGAAACAAGAATGATGATCACCGAATCCAGCTGCACAAGTTGGCCTGGCTCAACAGCAGACGGGAGACTCCGCTGGTCCCCATTAAGCGGCAAGGCAGCTAGCTGACCGCTGAAGGCGACGCAGAGCCACTGAGGAGCATACAACCGAGTAGCTCGGTGAGGCAGAAGAAGTTGGATAACCAACCCCGTAATTGGCTTCGAGTGCCCCTGTTGTGTGGGCTCCCACATCAACCGAAATCGCTCCTAGACGTTGACCTGAGGACCGAGTGAGCTGTCCGAACCGGGCATATGGAGAGACTGACAAGTTCGTTGTGTCCTACCATTCAAGCTGTCCCAGATCTGCAAACCCATTCCACAAGATAATGTCACTACAGATGACTCCGACGTGAAGCGGCACATCTGAGGCACATCTGCCGTACTGTGCGAGCACTGCGCTCTTACTATAGGCTGTCCTTCCGTGTCAATGACTAATGTCCGTAGGCATCTCCATGAATACTTGCTGGCAGCGCAATCCCACATTTTAACTGTACCGTCTTTGGCCGCAGTCGCTAGCAAGGAGCCTGATTCCGGCGATCCAAAAGAAAGAGAAAACCGCGCAGACCATCAATATTAAAGGACATGTCTGTAATGCCGTGCGAATGGTCCTGAAGGTCGCCGACTATTCGACGCTGGTCAGATTGGAAGATCGAAATGACACCATCAGACTGGAAACAGTATTCGTAACAGGTTCTGTGAGTGCAACCTCCTACTCTTCCAACAGCAACTATGCTCGGGCATGATGGCAGCGAGTCCATACAAGTAACAACAGGTCGGCCGGAGAGATACACCTTGCCAATGCACGGGCCCAAGGGGAGCATAGGCTGAGACTTCGCGGTGCTCAAACGACCTGACACAAGGTGGTTGAAGGATTACGTACATGATATGCGGCTCCGACTTCTCTTGGCAGCCGGAATGCTCTCAAGCTCTGCCTCTAGGTCTAGAATTCTTTTCGTTAACATTGTCGTGCAGACCCACTTCTCCTCAAGAACACCCCTGTACTTGGCAGGATCCTCGGCGCCACTTGCTATGCTAAACTGCAGCCCTATTTTGGGGTAATGTTCACTAAAGAACAGCAGCAGATAGGCATGTGAATGAATGATGCATTTAGAATGCATCACCAGCGCACTTGCTTACATAAGGTATCCTAGAATGGCACTTTCGAGGCTCCTGCGTTGATCTTCGGACAAGATCACGGGAGATGTCTCCGGCTCCGTTGACGTAGTAGATAACCCAGTGGAAAAGAGATGGCTCATTTACAATACTCGAGGAACACGAGTGAAGTTCAGTTACAGGCTTCGACTCCCATGCCCCAGCATGGCGGGGTGTCGCCGCCCGCGACTAGTATGCACTGAGCAAACGCCGAAGACGGAGTTTTATGTTTCCTCTCGAACAGACTTGAACACAGAACGAAGACAATTGGTAGAAACGTTAATCGTCAGGGACAGTATTGGCCTTAGCATGGGCCTTAGAACCACCCTCTTCAGCCAACTGACAAAAAGAAATAGATTGATCGAAAATCAGCGACCTTCGCGTAGCTCTCAAGTCGTTTGGAGGGACATTGTTTCTTACCATATCAGCATCGATAGCTGGCGAAGTCGGAGCTGGGGAGATCCCCTCAAGGGGGCTATCCAAAGATGCAACCTGTCAGAGGAAAGCGCATGAAAACATCACCAGAATGCATTCGAAGATACCTCTTCGATATCCTTTCCAACATCCTTCTCAATCGCAGCAGCTTTAGCGGCTATGGCAGACTTCTGATATCTAAATGGATGTGCATGCCGCCTATCAGAAAGTCACGAGTTGGGTACAGCTCGTCCATCTCAGCGGCGCTGAGTTTAAACGCGTCGCCTTCAGACTTCTGGAGTATATCGGCCGCAGCCACACTGCCAGCGGCACCTTTCTTAAGATTTTCATCTGACGAATACGCACTCGCAAAAGTGTGGATTGCAGTTACCCACCTGCGAGGAACTCGGCAGCCTCTGGTCGGTACTCCATAATCTCCTTCTGTTTCTTGTGTCGTACGAAGTAAGCCCACATCCAGCGTCGAAGGAAACCGTCAATATTACCCGGAGTGACCTGAATGACAGGCGAGGATTCTAGCGGCGCGCTCGCTGAAAGCCTTACGTTGAACAGGCGCTTCTCTTTCTGCTGCTTGACAATAAAGCTCTTCCAATGAGGGTTATTGGATAGCATCCTCTGATGCCCTGAGAAGTCATAGCCGCATCTTCTGAGCGTTCCCAACTCCACTGGTTTGCTTACCGCAAACCCAGAGATTGGTCCTTCCTCGTGTCAGGCTCACATTCATTCGTCTGACATCACGCACGAAACCAACCGAGGTACCGTCAGGATCGGCACGGACCTGCAAGCCACAGCTAGGCTCATGGCTAATTCCAGAAATGTTTCCCCACCGTTGACACAATGACGCAGTCCTTCTCTCTTCCCTGGAACCCATCGACTGTGTTCACCTCTACGGGGCAGATCTTGCTCTCAACCATGTTGTACAGCTGTCTGAACTTCTGTCGAATCAGTCTAACCTGGAATAACGGTAATAGCCAATCGCACATGCTCGAAGCAGTGCTTACCTGCTCTGCGTAAGGGGAGATGACAGCCAGCTTCTCACGCCAGGGCTCCTTTGGCCAGCATACTTGGAGCATCTTGAATATGTGTATAATGAAGTTGGCCTCAGCCTCGTTCGTAAGCGATGTGTAGGACTTTTCTTCTTGACCAGGGACATTGAAGAACGACACGGGGCCAAAGATCTGCCAAAGGAATGTGAAATTAGTAAGTCTCCCAAATGTTCCTACTGGTATATGGGACCAAGGATGATCCCCAACGAGCTCCATGATATTGTCAGCGTTCTTAACGCCTCCGTCGTAGAACTCCTTCGAAGGGAATTCTGCGATGGCTGGATGCATACGGAACTGTGTGCTAAGCAAGTTAACCTAAAAGAAGAAACCTGGAAGCCGGGGCAAGTCCCAACTAGTTCAAACAGATGGTTACTTGAAAGTCAGATTGCTGTAAGCGCTGGAATAGACTTTTGCCGTAGCCAAACCGCTCAGCCGTTGCGGAGAAGACTGTAGCAGGCAACTGCTTCGGATCACCGACCAACACCATTCGTTGGCAGCCCATTTGCAAAGGAATCAGCGTTCCTGAGAAAACGTTCATCATTTCAACTTGCAGGAATTAGCTGGCATACCGAATCTTACCCATTTCAACACCCTGACTGGCCTCATCAACCACCACAGTATCAAAGCTACCAGGATAACTGAGCAGATCCCTACCACCACTCACAGATAGGGTGGCACACACTATGACTGCTTCATTAAGGATTGACACACGATGACTGCAAGACAGACTATGGAACGCAGAGATCCACGCACCCGTACCGATAGGTGTCCTCCTTGTTTGTAGCAGCTCCGCCAGAGGTAGCCTTCCTTCTTGTAGCCATGATAGACTCCAGAGAGTACCTTACCAAGCGACACAATGGACTACCGGAGCGGGACAGATTGTCCTACTGTTGCAATGAAGGATGCAGATTGGGTCCAAGACGGACAACATAAGGGGTGTATAATGTTCCATCTGATAGGTAAGCAGCTTCACAAAACCCCTCATAGAAGCCGATGTCTACCTCGTCCATAAATACCCGTCGAAGTGACACGTCGAACAATCTCATCGATAGCTGCATTACTCGGCGCACATACGAGAACTTTACCTGCAAGGGTTCCGGGATTGATTGAAACGTTCACGCCATAACCCTCACGTTTAGGCTTAGCTGTGGAAGTATTCTCCTTGAAGAGTCGCATGACATGGTCCTCCGGATACGCATCGTTGGGATTATTCGGCTGCGGTGGATACAGCATTTTCGGGGCTAAAAGACAACCCATGCTATTATTCCACTCACACCCAAAGCCCCAGTAAAGCCCTCAGAGTTTGCCCAGTAAAACCTCATACTACCCGTTTCCATCCAACTCTTGTAGCCTTTATAAGCCCATTTCATTTCCACCTTCCGGATCTCCTCAAGATTGCGTTTCCGTCGCTGTGCAAGCCGTTTCTCGAACTACAGAAAAACAATCATTCACAGCAATTTGAAAGAACAAACGAGCAACCGACCTTGGGGTCCTCCTCGACATCGCTGCTACTGAGCTCTCCCCCATCGTCCACTATTTCCCTCGGTAGGGCCGTTGAAGCCTAACGAGAAATTGCAGCCTAGGCGAATAACAAACCGACCAGCTTACTTCAGATATGTCCGTTTCGTCCCCCTCTTCAGCATCGTCCGAATTGAGGATAGCCGAAAGGATACCGACGATGGTTGTGGTTTTACCAGTACCAGGAGGACCCTTCAGAACCAATGGAATTCCCTCAAAATTTACCCAAACAGTTTTATACCTGAATCAGTGTCAGCCCCTCGCTTTTAGTCGCTTCCATGATAGCATGTTGCTGCGAGTCATTATACCTAAGCAATTGTACCGAGAACGGCCTAAACGGTGATTACTTGGCTTCTATGGTCGTCTTCAGCCCCTGGGGCATTTTCAAGCGGCGCTGCTTTCTCGGGGCTGGTTTCACAACTTCTGCCTTCTTCCGGCGCTTCTTAGCTGAGAAATTTCTATGTTAAAGCCTATACGGGAAGCATGCCTCCGCTTTGCCCCACACCACCCTTCCCGCTACTACGTTGCTCGGCTCTCGGGCTAACTTCGCATTGGCCTTCCTCAACCTCGATATCATTCAACACCCATTTGAGTAAAGGTGACCTCTTCAGGGCTTGCATTGCCTGATACTCCCGATGAATTGTCGACATGGATGTTATCTAAAACAACGATGCACGAAACGAATGCGGTTCTTGTACCTTGGTTATATACCAGTCTGAGTTCCCCGCAATAGCAGCGGCAATTCGCTTACTCCGATCTCGGAATTCAAGCATGTGCTTATCAGTAGTATGAGCGCACAGCAGGTCGAGTCTAAGAAGACAGACCACCAGATGTATCAACGCTCACCCTATTACCTCAATCGAAGGGATAGCCGCCCATCCATGAAATTTTCAACGTATCTGAACAAAAATAAACATAGCCCTCCAAGCCTTGCAGGATGGCACTTACGCTAAGGCATGCGTTGGAGTTTCCTGCAAGGGGTCCTCAACACTGGACATGAGCACGAGATCGGAACCGCCGTATTGCTCCCGAGAAGCCTAAGTGAGGCGGTAATTTCGCGAGGTACCTTCGATTCTATGTGGATTTACCATGGACATGCGAATGAGTTCCAAACGGACAAAGCCAGTACGCTCATTGACTATCCGGAAAGTAAGGTGAGAGAACCTAATTGAACATACCAATCGCCCTTTGAAGGCGATGGATCCAACCATACTTCTCAGTTTCGCCTCTCTCCATATGTCTAGCTCTGTCAAGCTGCGACTTCGTCTCCCGAAGGAACAGACGATAAAAGACACTCGTGTATTCTTCAAAGGAATCAAATCTCAGCGGCACGTGTTCAAACCTGTTCCATTATGAGAACAATAAGGCACATTTCGATCCAGATGCCTTCAAGGGCTATAATACCCTAATTCGTCCTCGTTCTCATGTAGCTTCTTCAACTCGGTTTGTGTCCGGTCATCGTTTACGTCCTTGAAGAAATCCCAACTGATGAAAGTCAAGCTTAACGTTGTGCATATCAGGAGGGGCAACGAATTAACATAATCAAGTCTCACAAGCCTTTCATTCTTTATCTCTTCGCTAATGTCGTGTGACGCTCTCAATGGCTGTATGAATACATCAATCACGGAGTCATGACAATTGCTGGCTCTGTACAGTGTAATCCCCGCCCTTTATATCACCTCAATATCTCCTGTTGTAATGGGGTTAGCGATGGTGCCTGTGCGGTAGGGGCCCGCGCAGGCACTGTGGCTACGGCAGTTGGAGCACCTGCCATATTGAAGCGGCAACAAGGAGCTGCAACGAAATAATGACAATGCTCGAATAGACTGAAGACTGAAACTCAGCACAATATTGTCAGAAACGATAACGGCAATAACCGCATACGCAGCGACAAACTGTCGGCATGTATAGGAGTTCCAACCCCAGAGGATATTAGCAGCACCTTAAGGACCCGTAAGCTCCCTGTTATAACAGCGCCTAGAAGAAATAGAAACAACTCGCAATTCTCCCACGTACTTCACAAAGGAACGACGCGACCAAGGGCGGGCGAAAGGTATGTGCGCACGTTAACAGTCAAATCTTGCCGTCTACTTTTGTCATTCTGTTATGCCGTTACAACATAGAGGGGATAATCATCGTGTAGTGACCATCAAGAGTATCAAGCATGGTGGTCCTAGATTCCCAGGTGTGACCTCATTCATGATTGACCAGTTGTCTGGCACTGTACCCGTTTCAGGTTCTTGGTTCGTCTCGTATTGCTGCCTTCTCGTTGCTCTCGTCATCGGGGTAAGTAATTGTTTCTTGCCTGCCGACTACATCAAAACCTCTCAATATGCGTCTTGATCTTGCATTTAGCCAAAGGGATCGCTGATAGGGGGTCCGCCGGAATCACGTGAATCACGGTTAAGCCCGCAAAACAACACTACTCACAAGCACCTAAATTGACATTTGAAAGATCTAGTAGACATCGTGTGTGACAGTCATGCATTTCCTCTTGCTTTAAGGCGATTCTCAGGCACACTGGGTGGCTATCGGCGGGGAAGAGTTCGAAAATACTAATCTGCCGAACACAACTTTCTCTGCACAACGTGCCGTTAACGTTGTGAAGGAACTGGAGGCATGTGGGGTAGGCGTAGATAGGATGCGTCTTCTGGTAGATTTCCGCACTTACCTATTTGTCAGAACCGTGAGTCTGGAACTTATGCAGCCGAGGTTTGTGCGCCAAAGGCCATCCTTAAAGAGGTAGAGAGCATTGGCTTCTCGGAGGAGGATATCCAAATCGATAACTTCCACTCCAATGGATCCTTCTACATGTCCTTCCTCGGTGGCGTTATCGGCAACTACCGTAATATTACCAATATTGCATTCCGCCTAAACTCCAAGAAGGAGAAGAGAACGAAAGGCCGACGTTGTGCAGTTCTGGCCGCGGCCCACTACGACTCTGCCCTGGGTGTCCCAGGGATTAGCGACAATGCTATGCAAGTCGGATTGCTAACCGAGCTTATGCGTGTGTTCAAGGCCCGAAACCTAATGTCAGACAGCGAAATAGATTTAATAGTCAACTTCAACGGGGCCGAAGAAACGCTAATGCACGCAGCTCATGGTTTTGCAAAGAGCAGCAAGTGGGCGCGGGACGTCTGTGCCATTGTTAATCTAGAATGCAATGGTGGACATGGCCGTGAATTACTCTTTCAGGTAGAACAGCTGTGTAGATTTGGTAAGGATATTCTTCGTTCAGGTGGGTAGCCATGCCCTAGTGTCTCAGTATAAGAGGGCTGCTAAGCGTCCAGCTGGCAGTAGCTTCATTCACAGCGTCTTCCAGGCGGGTGTTGTGCCGGGCGATACAGACTACCGTGTACTTCGTGACTTTATTCTGGAGAAACAGGGGCTTCTCGTCCCTGGGGTGGATTTCGCCACCATTGGCAATCAATATGTCTATCATACGAGTCTTGATGACTTTGCACATGCAT